>SKCR01053421.1:0-56326 GCA_019454045.1 Zanthoxylum bungeanum | reverse complement strand
AAAAAAGAGAAATATTAGACAAGTCACTGACGAACCCAAAACTCAGTAGATAGAGAGACAGTGTGTGCGCTTTTTTTCTGAAAAAAATTTCAAAATCTTTATTAAAAACATTAATTGTGGCACAGTAATCTTCATGCATAGGCGGGAATTAGGGCAGCTTTCATTTTCAAAATGCTATATATATATATATATGTAAAAGCAAAAGCTATTTTCATAATAAAGAAAAAGCTGAAAAGGTTGTTTTTGAGTTCTCATTCGCTGTAGCTCGCAGCTTCCCAATCACGCTCTCATATGTTTAATTGTTTTTTTCCCTTCCACTTCTAAAATTTGAAAATTTAAAAAATTACAAGAAATAGAAAGTAGAAACCCACATAATCTGTTTTTTTTTTCCTGTTATGTGACTGTGTCTTCTGACAACCAACATATTTTTTTGCAGAGTTATAGATTTTAAAAAGAAAACAAAAACATTTTTTTTGTATTTTTATTTCTGAAAACATATTTTGTTCGCATTTATTTCTGGTTCCCATCTGATCTCCAGGCTTGTTTCTTTTAGTCATCAGTCAAAGGTATTTGATCTGGGTTTTGTATCTTCTCTTTTGTTTCTTTATTTTAAATAATTATTGGGTTCTTAATTTATTATGTCATTTTATTACTTTTAATGTATTGAGTATTTAGGAAGTAAGGGAAAGTTTTGAGCTTTATATCTTTGATGAGTCACTCTCACTCATATATGGGATCTTTCTCTCATTCTCTGTCTACTTGTAACTGTTTCATAGATTTTGATATTGTCTTTCTTTTCTAAGATGATTTGTTTTTTTTTAATAAAAAAAGATTTGAGTGTTTTTTTTTTCATGGGTAGTTTCCATTTTGTGTTGGGAGTAATGGGTCTCTAGTGATTTAAAAAATTACCGGTATTTCAGGTACCTTTTGATACTGTTTGTTGTGTTATTGATGCTTCAATTCATTCTTTTGCTTCAAATATTTTTGTTGTTAGTTAAGTTTTTCCCTTTATTTATTTTTCATGCTATATTTGTATAGCTTAAAATGTATCTTTTGTTGTTGAGTTAGTTAAATGTTTGGACTTGAAGCAAAGCTGAAAATTAATAAGCCAAGTCACCTATTTTGTTTGATGTTTGAGATTGTGGTTGAGGTTATGCATTTCTGCTTTATATGAGAGGAGCTATAGTATTGCATATCGAATCCTTCTTATGATTTATTTATTATTTGGTTTTTCTTGCAATTTAACTGGGTTTATGATTGGTTCTAGGTGACAGTCTTTGCAGTCGAACATTATATGATGTGTTAGTTGTTGTCGAAATTTTGGACCTTGCAATGGAAAAGCGAAAATGGTTATGGAAAAAGAGGTCCTCTGAGAGAAGCCCTGGAGAAACTGATAGTTCGGGATCAATATCTTCACATTCAGAGAGAAACTCGGATAATCAGGTGGGTAACTCTATTACTAATTTGTTGATTCTTGCTAAAATTGCCAACTCATAATCAGTTAATAAATACTCTGTTAGCTATTACAATCACTTTGATGCTTAAAGTATTAGTTTTAAGTGGAAATTGTCGAAAGGCTGGTGATTGAAAGTGCTGGAAGTTTGAGGCATATAAACAGGCAAGCAGTGTAGTCATAGTGCTTATTGTTCCATCAATCCTTCCATTTTCATGTTCTGAGTTAAAAACTGAGCTCTTTGTGGCCTTATGACGACTCCATTTGCTGTTGGTCTTTGTAAGAGAAGAAATATATGATGGCAATTCCTTACATACAAGGAAGATATAATTAGTCTAACCAGATAAAGAAGGCGAAAATATAACAGGCATTTTTTTGACCTAGAGAGAATTTTTTTCTGTGATTTGACTCTTCCTAATTGTTGAATCAGGAAGTTTTAAAGGTATCTCCTAGTGACGATACTCAATCACCTGAAATCACATCAAAAGCCGTAGCTAATGGAGAAGATATTAATGATAATGTTAGGGCTCTGACGGAAAAATTATCCGCTGCTCTGGTGAATATTAGTGCCAAAGAGGATTTGGTGAAGCAGCATGCCAAAGTTGCTGAAGAAGCTATTGCAGGTATCATATGGATATGGTAACATGTTGAAGCAGAATGCAAAGTTCGTGTGAAAATCTTTCTCAACCAGCTATTGTAACTGTTGCATTGTTCTACGATTCTTTAATCATGTTACACCTCTCGTTATTCTTGTAAATTTTTGTCTGAAATTGTTAGGTTGGGAAAATGCTGAAAATGAAGTGGTGCTCTTAAAGAATAAATTTGAGGCTGCTGTACAGCAAAACTCAACACTGGAAGATAAGGTGAGCCATCTTGACGGGGCCCTGAAGGAATGTGTTAGGCAGTTGAGACTAGCAAGAGAGGAGCAGGAGCATAGAATTTGTGAAACAGTTGAAAACAAAACCCGTGAGTGGGAATCCATGAAGCTTGAACTTGAGAACCAACTTATTCGGGTCCAGAGCAAAGCAGAAACTGAGAAATCCGAACCTCCAGTTCGCGTCAACGCTAGCCTTTGGAAGAAGCTTGAATTTTTGGAGAAAGAGAACTCAGACCTCAAGATGGAGCTCCTGTCACAGTCTGAGGAGTTAAAAATCAGGGCAATAGAGAGGGACTTGAGTACCAAAGCCGCTGAAACAGCCAGCAAGCAACATTTAGAGAGTATAAAGAAAGTGGCCAAGCTTGAGGCTGAATGTCGGAGGTTAAAGGTAATGGTTTGTAGAGCTTCATTGATTAATGATCATAAATCTGCTGCTGCCTCCTCAATTAGTGCTGAATCTCTAGTGGATAGTCAATCAGATAGTGGGGAGCGACTTAATTTTGTGGAGATTGATTTCCGCAAGATGGGTGGCTCAGAACCAAACAGGTCTGAGCCAAGTTGCTCTGACTCGTGGGCATCGGCTCTAATTGCTGAGCTTGATCAGTTCAAAAATGAAAAGGCTGTCAATAGAAATATCGCTGCCTCTGCTACTGAAATTGATCTAATGGATGACTTTCTTGAGATGGAGCGGCTAGCTGCTATGCCCAATAATGGGAGTGGAAGTCAGATTGAATCAGTTGACATTACCAAGCAATCCACACATGCAGAAAGTTTGTTACGAGCTGAACTTAAAGCCATGATTCATCGGACAGCTGAATTGGAAGAAACACTGGAAAAGATGGATGCAGAGAAAGCTCAACTGGAAGAAACACTAGAAAAGATGGATGCAGAGAAATCTGAACTGGAAGAAAAACTAGAAAAGATGGAAGCAGAGAAAGCTGAACTGGAAGAAAAAATAGAAAAGATGGATGCAGAGAAAGCTGAACTGGAAGAAAAAATAGAAAAGATGGAAACAGAGAAATCTGAACTGGAGATGGCCCTAACAAAAAGCCAAGATTCTATTGAGGCATCACAGCTTCAACTGAGGGAGGCTACAATGAAGTTGGAGGACCTCCAAAGGGAGCTGAATTTAGCAAATGAATCAAAGCAGGTTGTTGAGTCCAAAATCAGTAGCGTGGAAATGGAAGCTCAAACAATGTCTGCAAATATCAACTCATTAAAAGAAGAGGTTGGAAAGGAGAGGGCTTTGTCAGCACAAATTACATTCAAGTGTCAGAAATTGGAGGAAGAGCTATGGAGAACAAAACAAGAAGTTGAGCTTCAACAAATTGCCAAGTCAAATGCTGAAGTAAAGATAAAACAAGTAAGTCATCAGGGACTTACCTAACCTGTTACTCATCGTTGCAGATTTTAATGAGCACATTTGAAACATAAATTTTAGATAATGCACTGATCTCATGATTTGCCTATGGCAGGAGGACCTGGAAGTGGCTTCAGGGAAACTTGCAGAGTGCCAGAAAACAATAGCATCTTTAGGGAAGCAACTGAAGTCTCTGGCAACATTGGAAGACTTTCTGATTGACAGTGCAAGCATACCAGACTTCTCTCTGGCCGCATTACCGATTCCCAGAACTGGTGGAGAATCGTGGAAGTCACATTGTAATGAACCATATTCCCCCAAAAGACACTTGAATACTCCAAATATAGCTGCTGATAGCACTGATCCTTCAATAAGTAAGAATGATGGGCACTCGCCCCCATCTTCATCTTCATCTTCATCTACATCTTCTGCAGTGTCATCGAATCACATCAATCCTGAGAAGAACCGAAATGGTTTTGCAAAATTCTTCTCACGGACAAAGAATGGAATACAACTAGAACTTTAGCCAAGTATAAACAGAACAAATGATCATTATTGATTTCTCAGCTATAGAAGAGAGTATGTGTCACTTAGAAAATGCTGATTAAACGCTGATTAATCAGCATCAATTATTTTATTTTATTTTCATCAATTTATACACGATTGTTGGTTTGTGATTCAAATTTTCTCTAGCAAAGTTAAGGATTTCAATTGCTTTTCATAATTTTTTGTTATTGCTTCAGTTGTCATCAATACTTATTTACCTATGATGGCATGCAAGGAATATAGAAGGAAAAGGGAAGAGCTGTTTCTGTTGTTTGATTGTTCCAGGCATTGATCAATTACAAGGGGTCTAGTTCATCCTGTAATAAAATTTAAAATGAAAAATAAAGAAGTGCTAATAATGCAGTATTTTTTTTTTTTTTTTTTTTTTTGTTTTTTGCCTGAAGTTGTGTTGCTTGGTTTTGAAGTTTCTAATTCTAACATACAGTACAGCAAGTGGGTTGGTGGTATTGAAATTCTGAAATCTCATTTCTCAAAGTTTGAAATGCTTGTAGTTATGGAATTTATCTTTCTTGGCATGGGTATTTAGATGTATGGAAAATTTTATTATACAATAGGATATTCAATAATATTTTATCATTCATAATAAATAATAAAAAATAATTAAATGAATTATAATTTTAGTTAATATAACTTTTATATATTATATAAGTCACTTATATAACGGTGACGTTAAACAATCCCTAAAACATTGGGAAAAAATTTGAGTGAGGCAAGTGGCCACATGAGCCCAATGTAAAAAAAATAAAATAAAAAAGTTTGGGGTGAGAGAGGCTCGAACTCTCGACCTCAGGATCACTCAGAAGCTATGAGACCTACGCGCTAGCCAACTGCGCCACCACCCCTATGCTGCTTTGGTTCTAAATTTTTTATATTATAGAGCTTGTGATTCCCCATGAACCAACTGTATGAATTCAAAGCTTTGAATAGTGGCAACTCTTGTGAATTGTGATCATAAAAACATTCAAATCCTTGTGGTGAGTGTTTCTCTTTGAGCTTACAGGAAGCTTCAATTAATTGGTCATGTTAGAACATCCTCTTCAAATAGATATTATGAACACTTCTGTGCTACAATTTATACAATATGAGTTGTGTCATGGACATTAACGTTCTTACTTAAACTTAAGAACCACATTTTCTTTGTTGATTTAAAGCAAAAACATTTTCAAGTCCTTTATATAAAAAGTTTAAAACAATAAAAAAAAATAGAAAAATTATTATTTTTCCACCTAATAAATAACATAAGTATCATTTATCATGAAATTTTTGAATTTATTCTTTTTTTCCATATGTAATTTGAAAATTATTTACTTTTCATCCGATAAAATGAAAAAAGTGTACAAATTATCCATTTGGAATTTCAAATAAAAAAGAGAATACTTTCAAAATTTATGTGATAAACGATATTTACGTTATTTATCGGATTGAAAAATGATAATTTACTTAAAAAATATTAAAGAAAGGATTTGTTTTCTTAAAATACTCATAGACTGATATATTTTACTTTCTATAAATAGCACATGGCCACATGTTTTTAAAAGAAGTGCTGTCATTCACAAATTAAATAATATTTAAACATATTCCAATTTCTCCTGCGGGTAATTTTACTCCACATAAATCACAATCAAAATTTCCTTCCAATAGCGTGACAGAAAACGGACGGACGAGATATTTTCATCAAAAAACAAAAACATTTATCCAAAAAAAAAAAAAAAAACACGACAAACAAATCCAACAAAGCAGATAGAGAAAGATAACTCCGAGCTGGCAAAAGAATCCGGATATAATGGGCCCCACAAGTTTCGAGCCACACACTCTCAGACCAAGAGAGCATGTGGATGCCCAAGAGCCACGTGTGCGACAGAGGTGTCCACGTGGCATCCCATGGGAGGCCAACAGAGATCGCGGGGAACGCCGGCTCTTATCAACGAAAAATCACAAAAATATATCTTGCATACTAATTTTGGTAACATTTTCCTTCTTCCTCTTCCTTTCTCAATATAAAGCGCGTGCTGCTCAAACGCCATGAACGCCATTGCTACTGCTGCAGCTCTGTCACTTCCAATCTCACTGTATAGACCAGCGAAGATTAATACTAAAAAGGTTCTATTTTTTGGATTGTTTAAATGGTTTATTAACCTGGGTAGTTTTTAAAATTGGAGGGAATATTAGTTTAGTTAGTTAATTCATTAGTTTAATATTTAGCTTCTTTGTGGTGTTGAAGCTTGAAAGATGTGATTCTTTCTAAAAAATGTTTCTGTGTTAAGATTATCTAGGTAGCTGTTAAAACTTGTAGAAAATGACTTGATCATCTTGTAATGCTTTTTTGAAAGGATTATTAGCTGAATTCATCTAGACATTTGCTTAATATGAAGCAAAGTTAAGTTTGCCTAATTGTTAGTTCCATAGTGCCAATATAATAGAAGAGGCAAGATCATATGATAAACACAATGTGATTCTAGGGAGTATTAAATATGTACGCAGTCTTAAGGCTCATCCTCAGAAGAGCATATGATACATTTGTTATTTAAATGATCTTGGTCCCTGCTAAATAAGAGGGTTATTTTTGTTTGGTTGGCTGGTATTGGTTGAGCATAATTAAGATTATTCTTTGCTTAAAAATATATGTTTAATAAAGTGTTTTGTTTTTGAAGTCATTTATTTATTTATCACGAAAAAGAAAAAGAAAGAGCATTTGTCTTCTTAAACTGTGCTGTGGACCTGTGGTTACATGTTAAATCAGAATACTTAATTGGTTTGTGGGTTTTCAGGGTGTTCGAGGAGGATTTAGAGTGTTTGCTGTATTTGGGGTGGAAGGGGAGGTAGATAAAAAGAGCTCATGGAGCACACTCTTCGATGTGGAGGATCCAAGGTCTAAAGTCCCTCAATATAAAGGAAAGTTCTTGGATGTGAACCAAGCCCTTGAAGTTGCTAGATTTGATATTCAGTACTGTGATTGGAGGGCTCGGCAAGATGTGCTTGCGATTGTGCTCCTCCATGAAAAGGTCTCTGTTATTTATGAACTTCCTTGAACTATTTCCTTGAATATCATTCAGAAAGAGAAAACAAGCAAATAATATCTATAATTGAGAGTGAAAACAGTTGATCCGACTGATTTTATCTTAGAACTAGAAGAGAGAATATAATTTTTATTGCTTTCTTCAGATGATTCTCACATTTATAGATATTGGTGTAGGTTGTGGAAGTTTTAAATCCTTTGGCACGTGATTACAAGTCCATTGGCACTGTGAAGAAGGAGCTTGCAGAGTTGCAAGAAGACTTAGCTCAAGCACATGGACAGGTTTGAAAACTTAGCTATCAATGGTGTATATCTTGGGACTCATAAATTTAAATGCTTTATATAGTCTAGGTCCTGTGACTTAGGTGGAATAATTTTTTCATTAATCTATCACAGCAGACATCTATGAATGAGAACCCAAATTAACCTAATACTTATGACTCTCCTATTAATCATATGTTTTTAACTGTTATCTCATTGTCAAATTGCCCATGAGCAACAGGTTCAAACATCTGAAGCAAGGGTTGCCACTGCTTTAGATAAATTAGATTACATGGAAGCATTGGTTAATGATAAGCTGTTACAAGACAGAAACACCTCAGAATCTGATCAAACTTGCACTTCTACAAGTACTTCTATGCAATCTCTCGATACTGTGAAAAGAAAGTTGCCACGGAAAAGCTTGAATGTCTCAGGTCCAGTTCAGCCTTACAATTCACAATTAAAGAACTTTTGGTACCCAGTTGCTTTTTCCACTGATCTGAAGGACGATACCATGGTAAGCCTTTCAGAATTTTGCTTCTTAATAAACTAAAAGCTGTCCAGTTAATCTGTGAATGTTTCTTATGAGTGCCGTACCACCATCTGTTTCAGGTTCCAATTGATTGCTTTGAGGAACCATGGGTTATCTTCCGTGGAAAAGATGGAAAACCTGGATGTGTCCAGAATACATGTGCACATAGAGCATGCCCTCTTCACCTTGGCTCTGTAAATGAGGGTCGCATCCAATGCCCGTATCATGGTCAGTAGGATTTATCTACTCAACTTTTAATATATATGGGGCTGTTTATAACATATCTATAACACAGACTGCAACTTGACCGTATCATGGTCAGTAGGAAATATTATTAAGACTGACTCACAAAAAATTTGTCCCTGTTAATTATCAGGGTGGGAATACTCAACAGATGGGAAATGCGAGAAAATGCCATCTACTCGATTACTTAATGTAAAGATAAAATCATTGCCATGTTTTGAACAGGAGGGACTGATATGGATTTGGCCTGGCAATGACCCTCAGACAGCAACCATTCCTTCTTTACTGCCCCCTTCAGGATTTGAAATCCATGCTGAGGTATCATATTCCTTTCAGAATTGCTTTTTGCATTCAATATAAATACATTGGCGTCATGCTTACATGGTTTTATGAAAGATATTCTAACTTCTCCCATCTCTTGTATTCTTTAATGGCAGATTGTGATGGAACTTCCAATAGAACATGGACTACTTCTAGATAACCTTTTGGATCTTGCACATGCTCCATTTACTCACACTTCTACATTTGCCAAGGGATGGAGTGTTCCCAGGTTTGTTAAAATTTAATGATCTTCAATGATATTTATGGGTTGGCAGAAAATATCCTGGCCGGTGCTAATTGGTTTTGATAATCATCATATTAATAAACATTTCTTCATTTTCTGGGGAAAAAAAGAGCAACAGTCACACAAAACAGTGAAATGGGAGAAATCATTTTGTTTCGAGTGAATTAACTGCATCTCTTAAGAAGATGTTAGAGAAACAACCATAAGAAAAAATGTTAAGATGCATAAAATGTAGTCCTTAAAGATAATTGATGTCCAGTGCAAACTTTCTCCATTTTTCTTCTTTATAATTCCGGTGACTTTCAAATGGTTGAAACAAGAAGAAATGACTTTCTTTCCTTATTTGTGTCATTCGTGGGATGAATCCTCAGCTTGGTGAAATTTTTGACGCCTGCATCTGGCCTCCAGGGATACTGGGACCCTTATCCAATAGATATGGAATTTCGACCACCGTGTATGGTGCTATCAACCATTGGCATCTCAAAGCCTGGAAAATTGGAAGGACAAAATACCAGGCAGTGTTCGACACATCTTCACCAACTTCACGTTTGCTTACCTTCATCAACAAAGAAAACAAGATTGTTATACAGAATGTCACTGGATTTTGCTCCTGTGCTGAAACACATTCCTTTCATGCAATACGTATGGAGGCATTTCGCAGAACAGGTAAAAAATAGTAGAATGGGTTTGAGGATGTCCATGAAAAATGCATTTATATTCATGGTACAACAACAACATATGTGATTTCTATCTTGGAAATTCTTGCCTAATTTATTGAAGCCTGGTCAACTCAGGTGTTGAATGAGGATCTACGACTAGTCATTGGCCAGCAAGAACGAATGAACAGCGGGGCAAATGTTTGGAATTCGCCAGTAGGTTACGATAAATTGGGAGTAAGATATAGGTTATGGAGGGATGCTTTGGAACGAGGAGCTAAGCAATTACCATTCACGAAACCAATGTAAATTCCCCAGTCAACAAATAAATCTGACTCTATGACAACTATAAACTCCACACTCAGGTCTCAACTGCACTCGCAAGCAGACTCATAAATAATCATCAACTGATGAAATCGTGCAGTTTGGTTTTAGCGCTAGCGCTCTCGGAGAAAAACCCAAGAGACATCCCGGAAACTGTGAATTTTTGTCAGAGGCGGAGAAGAGAAGCAGCAATCTCCACAGAGAAGTGTTTTTTTTTTTTTTTTTGGTATAATTAGTGAAACTGTACATTTACTAGTTGTGTACAGTAATGTTTTTCATCTTTTGACCCTCCTGATGAGTGATGGTATGCCATCATCATGTTCAATATTAATTCTTCGAAAAAAAAAATCTGAAAAAAATGGTGACATTGATTTGGATTCGTGTTCAAACTCAGAAAGTAGGTAAAGAGCTAAAAAAAAATTGATTTGGACTTGTGGCTTACTACCTCAAGAAAAACAGAGCGAAGAAGAATCAAAATTAAATTTATATAGAAAGTGAATGCAGATGAAGAGCACCATGTGTAACTTCTGTAGAAAATGCAGGTGATACTCTTTTATGAATCACTTTCAAACACACATTATTACAAGTAGGGGTGGGAAAATGAATGAACGAATCGAATTTGTATCGAATCATATACGAATCGAATCAAAATGTGGTGGATTCGTATTCGATTCGTTTATTAAACGAATCGAATACAAATATTCGTTTAGTCAATGATATTATTTAATAAAATAATTTACCACATTTATTTACATTAGGGTTATTTACGTTTTACTACTAAAATTATGATAAAATAACAATTGGGTACTATGAATATTAACATATTACATTTTACTATTAAACTTATAGAAAATTTAACATTTTACTACTTTTCCATCCAAATCGTTAGTTGACCGTTAGTTGACCATTACATCATGCTGACATCGTAAGGATAAAATAGTCTTAACCCGCAAATTATTATAAATGATAAATATTCTAAAAAAATTTAAGGGTAATTTTCTCATTACGAAATGAAGAACAAAAATAAAAACTAAAAAAAATATTGACAATACGATTACTCATTATCTTTATTGTTCACATCCACTGCCAATAATATAATTGAACAGAGAATTAATGATTCTTTAGTACATCTTATTGTTATACTTTAAAGTATTTTTGATATTATGAGAATGTTAATTATTAAATTATTTTGGTAAATTAATTCTTTATTTTGTTGGGTTTTAGGACAATTTAGAGATTAAAGTATTTTTATAAATGTTATTGTTGATTGCATCTCTTTTATTGTTATATATAAGATTTAGATATGTTTTTAAAGGGTATAATTGTAATTTTTACTTTTATTTTATTTTGAGGATAAAACAGTCTTTTTAAAGGTTAACTGACGGTCAACTAACGGTTTAGATGGAAAAGTAGTAAAATATTAATTTTATATAAGTTTAGTAGTAAAGTGTAATATGTTAATATTCATAATACCAAATTGTTATTTTATCATAACTTTAATAGTAAAACGTAAATAGCCATTTACATTAATTCTTCATAAATATATACATATGAAATATGTAATTAATATATTTACTAAAAATATCTCACCAAATATCGAAAATATTACTTTTTCTATGATAATTAGCTATAATTTCTAGAATTTTAATTGAAAATTAATAAAAACTGGTAAATAAAAATAATAAAACGAATCCTAAACGAATAAACGAATCAATAAGCTTAAATTCGTATTCGATTCTTTTAATAAACGAATCGAATCGAATTGACCAATTTATTAAACGAATCCATTTTTTCAAACCTGTATTCGCTTTAAAGCGAATCGAATCGAACAAATAAACGAATCTTGACCCAAATTGTCACCCCTAATTACAAGTATCGGGTAATGCTCTAATAGATGACTTTATTTATGTTATAATGAGTGATATTGTAACGTTTGTTTAATTCAAAATTTCAACAACTTTCACAAGACGTTATAAAATTTGTGATACAAGTGTAAATAGAGCTGGCAATGGAACATGACGGGTTGAGATTTGTCAATCTTGATCTTGTTCCATTAATACAATAGTGATAGAAAATTATTCTGATTGTGTCTCATTATATTTTCAGGACAAATAAATCATCACATTCCGTCCCAAATCCCGTTAAATCTCATCATATCATGTTAAATCATGTCATGTCTTGCTAAAATCTCATCATGCTTATTGTCTCGTCTTGCTTGAAATTTGTGGATATTTTTTTGTCCCGTTCCGTTTTCAATAAGACACAAAAATATGTCTCAAATCTCGTACCAAATGGTAATGGCAGAGCTACATTCATGGGAGTGGGGGTAGTCGCTCCCATTCAACAATAAATTTTGTTAAAAATGTATTTTATAAATGAATGAAAAGTCTGACGCATTGTTACTTAAGAGTTTTCATAAACTCAGACAAAGCAGCTACTTTCAGCTCTTTTTTGAGTTATTTATCTTAGGAGTTAGTTCGGAGATAGCAAGAGGTAGCTCGGATATGGAACAAAGAATGCTAGAACATGCTAAGGAGAGAGAGTGACTCACTAGTCGTGAGGCACGAACGGGGAAGAAGAGCGAAGCGAAGCGAAGCGGGAGCAGCATAATTTTATACTTCCTTCAGATTTAAAGTGTTAAGCATATGACTTGTTAGTAAGATATAGCTCAGAGTTGGAACAGGGAATGCTAAAAAGAGCGAGGCGAAGCCGAGCGGGGGCACCTGATAGTCCGGGAACAGATCCAGTGGAGACGGGGCGGGGCCTGTAGCTCAGAGGATTAGAGCACGTGGCTACGAACCACGGTGTCGGGGATGGAGTAGAAAATTTCCTTGTTAAATAGGTAAAAAAATCCCTCCCCAAGCCGTGCATGCATTTTTCATTGCACACAGCTTTCCCTATGTATAACATCAAAAACTCCCTTTCTTTAATTAAATAATTTTGATATGCCTCCATTAATATGAAGAATATTTATAATATTTTTTAAAAATTATGCCAATGAGACAAGATGAGAAAAATTGTCTAACCCTATGCTAAGCATTAGATTACCTTTTTTTTTTTTTTTTTTTTTTTTTTAAAGAAGTGAATTTATTTGAATTAGTAATTTTTATATATACTTTCAGTCTATCAAACCCACCTTATAATGAGTGATCTTCTATTCACAATGCATTATTAAAAGCTTAGTTATGTTTTAGGGTTATTGCTCCCAGATTCACAAAGCAAAAGCAACGCAAGAAGATTTTATTTCATGCAACAAAAAAGCAGAATTCCAATTCAATACATGCAAAACATGGTAGAAAAAGCTGCAAAGCAAAAGAGAAATAGCACAAATGATATTAAAGCCAGTGACTCGTTTATCGAGAACTTTTGAAGCAATGCATATGCTCACTTGTTGAACTCGATAACCCAGCCATCGTATGCAGAGCATATGACTTCACAGCTAGAGAATCCGGACTCGACTGCTAATGCCTCAAAATCCAAATGGGTCCTCACTTTTCCTCCTGGAAGCAGAGTCAGCATCCAAAGATCTTCTATGAGGACTATGTGAGATGAAACATTGTTCTCTGGAACAACAGGAAGAATCGATTCAATGATGATCACTTTCCCAGAATTTGGCAGAGCTTCCCAACAATTCTTTAGAAGTTTCAAGCATTCCTCATCACTCAAAAGATGGAGTATCCACTGCATGGTTTCCATCTTTTATGCATCAGTTCTTCTTGATCATAGAACAAAATGACACGCACTAAACAAATATAAAGACATTTTTTCCCCTTCATACCTTCATTAAAATTGCATCTCCTTTCGGAACACTCGCAAACATATCTCCCCCAACATGCTCTACACCTACATTACAACAATCATTTATTTAATCGTAATAACATTAGCGATATTGAACATTATCGATAATTTCATGAACCATGACTTTATAATAAATTAATTCAAGATTCTCCTCACTAGTAATGTTGGATATGAACCGGTTGGAACCAGACGGTTTCGGTTCCAACCGATCCCGGAACCGGAACCGGAACCGTAATTAACCTGTTCGGTTAGGCTTCTGATCATTCTAACCGAACTGGCTGGAACTGGGTTCCCCAAACGGCTTGGAATCCTAAAATCGTTTTCCAATTTTTTTTTTTTTTAAAATTTTAATGATAATTTTTAGAGAAATAATAATGAGATTTAAAATTTCAATACTAAAACATGAATGCCCACATTATTTTTATAACAAACTCTTGGTTATTGATTTCTTCATATAAGCGATGTGGGACACAATAGCCAGGTAACAAATATCACACATCGCTTATATGAAGAAAGCACTAGCCAAGAGTTGCCTATAAAAAGGATTCTATAAAAATGATGTATATAATTTTTTCTATTTTTTAAAATTTATTATTAAAATTAAAAAAAAAACCGGAAGAGGAACCGTAACCGAACCAGAACCGTCCAGTTCCGATCCGATTTTGTTC
Source organism: Zanthoxylum bungeanum (assembly GCA_019454045.1). Lineage (NCBI taxonomy): Eukaryota > Viridiplantae > Streptophyta > Magnoliopsida > Sapindales > Rutaceae > Zanthoxylum > Zanthoxylum bungeanum. The sequence goes on along the minus strand of SKCR01053421.1, from coordinate 42,006 downwards.
TCGGTTCTCGATTCCACAATAGTGTGGAATCGGAACCGAACCGTTGACCGACTTTAATGACCACTCCTATAAAAGAAGCAATATATTGAGTACCTGAATACGAAGGTGCATCGGCTACGACATGAGGCAAGTCAAAATTAATGCCCTTAATGTGAGGGTATTTAGAATTGATGATATTGAGAGTAGCACCAATTCCACCTCCCACATCAACCAACACATTCAACCCTTCAAATCCTTTGTACACATCAAGAACCTTATACATGACTAAGATAGTGTGGTTGGATAATGTCTGGTTGAATAAATTGTTGAACCTTTTATCAGTTTCTGGGTATTCAAATGTCAACATTCCATGCGCCTTCTTGAAAGGGATCCCACCTTCCAAAACAGCATCGTTTAAGTGATACCTGACAACAACAATCCAAAACATAACCCTAATAGTCAACGTAAGCTTACAAAAATATTCTAGGACACCTAGATTCAATTCATTTGCAGGGACACTGCTAATTTTTTCATTATAAAAGGTGTTTATTTTACAGTAAAATAATTTCCGTAAATAAAATATTTTTTGGAAAGGAAAATATTTTCTCGTGCTTAGTTATTATTTAAAAATATTTTTCGAAAAACGTTTTTAGATGTTTGATGCATTTAATATTTTTTCGGAAAATATTTTTTAGTGTTTAATAATAATAAAAGCGCCTAAGAGGTGTGACTTGGTGATATAAAATTTAAGTTTTGATTGCTCAAGTTCTAGGTTTGAATCAAGGAGGTGCACTTCTTGTAAAAACCATGGACAGTCCGGGATTTTACTTGTTCCGTTTAAACCCGGATCGAGTACGACGGGATTTCCAACGTTACTCAAAAAAATAAGTAATGACAATAAAGAATCATTTTACTGATGAATAGCATGAAAAGTTGATGGTTAATTTTTGAAAGAAAAAAAATCCCATTTTCCTAAATTTAAACAAAAACAATGAAACTAAATTTTGAGACAAACAGCGGTTAGAGGACACTAATTCTAATTGGATAAGTATCCTTCCTTTATTTTATTTTCTCCTGATTTTTTATTAGTATTATCATATGAAATACATAAAAATAAAAATATTTAATATTTAATTATATCACATTTGAATATATTTTTTCTTTGGAAATCCACCGTCGGATAATACCAGAGGAAATTAATTAATGATTTTTTTCCCATTTTCCTAATTTTGCACAAAAACAATGAACCTAAATTGCTACAATAAATTAATTTTTGGCCTCCAAAAAAAAAAAAATACCAGCTCTCCATAAAGACTTTATCGTTGTTCAAGGATAATGTTGGCCCAATTGATCCGCCTTGTCCGCTATTAACAAGAAATTTACAAATGGGTCCCGGACCATACAGTCGTTCAATCTGTCCATTATCTCCAGTTCGAACCGAACACTTGAGTATATCATAGCCGGCCAAGAGACGAAGCATCCGGTCGAGCAAAACCGGGGCATCGGGGTTCTTGGTGGAGAGCCTACTCGCGATCTGGGAAGGTGAGAGGAACACGCCTTCACTGGAAGCAAAAATCATATCTATTACATTGAGCTCGATCGCTGATTTCAAGACCATTGGCAGCACCACAGCGTTGGCTAGGCTTATGGCCTGCTTCCCCAATTCCTCTTCTTCATCTTTATAATTCGACATGATATGATGATATGTATGTTTCTTATGGCATTACCATAAATGATTCTAAACAAAAGTATTTATAAATTAAATTTCATTTTCTAATAAAATACAAAAAAAAAGTGGTTATTAGTTGGCCACCAATTAAATTGACAAGAATCTTATTCTAATTGTTGTGGGAGCTAAGTACGTTGTTGATTGCTACGTCTCAGGCATGAATGCGATGGATCGATGACGATTAATCAGTGCACATTTGATTAAAGAACATATTTGACAATGCTAATTAACCTCAATTATTTGAATTATTGGTAAATTGAGTACTGGTAATAGAGATGAATTGAGAGAAAATTCTTCTTTATTACACCACAAAACAAAGAATTACAAAGCTTGCACTCCAAACTTTCAAAAAACTCACACACACTTTACTCTCTATTGTTCTCACACATTTGGGATGATGAACACTGATCTGGATGCTCTAATTTATAGTGCCAAAATCGTGTGAACAGTGTCACACAGTTGGGCAAAGTCACCATCAACTTTCGGCGATTCTCACACGATTTCACAGCTTTCATGAGAAGGTGGTGCATGTTGGCTGCATGCTGACTTTGTTGCATGCATGAAGTTTCAACAAATCTCCCTCTCGGTGAAGATTTACCCAAAAATCTGAGCCGACCATCAATCACCCAAACCAGATCCTCAAAAGGATCCTCCATTGGCTGCATCTGTATGACTGCCTAAGTACCCTGAGTTGGGATCAAGCCAATAATAGTTCTTTGTCTCTCCCCACTCTGACTATGTGGAGAGTTTTGTCATACCGGCTATGACACGACATATTTCAAGTTTCTCATTCGGTAAAACCTTGGTGAACATATCGGCACCGTTGTCATCAGTGTGAATTTTCCTGAGCTCCAACAGCTTTGAACTCAGAACGTCCCGTATCCAGTGATACATCCATCGATATGTTTTGACCTCGAGTGAAAAGTTGAGTTTTTACCAAGGTAGATAGCACTCTGGCTATCGTAGTACAAAGTGTACTTCTACTGCTTGAAACCAAATTCCTGGACGAATGTCTTCATCCACAATAATTCCTTGTAAGCTTCTGTCATTGCAATGAATTCTGCCTCTGTTGTAGAAAGTGCAACACATCTCTGCAACCTTGACTGCCAAGCCACAACTCCCCCTGAGAGAGTAATCAGATACCCTGAAGTAGACTTTCGAGTATCCACATCTCCTGCCATATCTGAATCGGTGTAGCCCATCAACACTGGCTTGTCGCTTCCAAAACATAATCTCATCTGGGATGTGCCTCGTAGATACCGCATTATTCATTTGACAACATTCCAGTGTTCTCTTCCTGGGTTTGACAAAATCCGTCGGGTACCAATGCGGGTTTGGTAATTTATTTTTATATGTGGTGCGTGTTTGGTAATGAAACTTAAAACCCGCAACGGGTATGGTGCGGGTTTGGTAATTTATTTACATATGTGGGTGCGGGTTTGGTAATGGCAAACCTACACCATACCCTACCCACTGCCATCCCTAGCTGAGACCTGTATGCTATTATCCAGAGGGTCAAACTGTAATCTGATAAATTGGAACCATGCGCACGTGTGCAACACGCGCTCGCAGACAGCAACCACATTTCATGATCAATTATCATTTCACCATTTTTATTTTTTTTTTGCTGCCTTGACTTTTCAAAGCCAACAACAATAATGCAAAAGCAAATTTGCCAAATTCAGCAAACCCACTGTTATTGTTTCTAAAAGCAAAATTTTGCTTTCAAAACTAATTGTTTGCTTTCAGCCGAATAGTATGGTAAAATTCGGATTCGGATTTTTTAGATTACCCGGATTCTTTTTTTCTTTTTTTTTTTTAAAAAAATTTTAATTATATTTTTTTATATTTATATTTGTATTTTTTCAATTTTATTAGTTTTATTTTAATTCTTTTAAATTTTTTTATTAAATTCTATTATATATATATATGCATAATATTTTATATTTTTTTTATTAAAATCTAATTTATTTTTCAATTTTTTAATTTTTTAATTTTTTCCGGACCCGGGTCCGGATTTTTTAATTACGGACCTGGGTCTTCCCGGACCCGGGTCATCCGGGTCCATGCGGACCCGAGCCGGGTCCCGATCTTGTTGCCATCCCTAGTCAGAACCCCATCCCTCTTCAAGTCCGAATTTCAGTGTTGATAAGTCCCAAAATTTACTGATCTGATTTAATAATTAATCCAATAACCTTATGTGCTTAAAAATTAGATCAATTATTAACAGATCAAAGTAATATGGATCTAACAAAAAATTCATCAGAAAAATTCAATAGATTTTTCTATAACTTTATGAAAAATCCATAGATTCTAAGATTGTGTTCCTGAAGTTCTGATATCACATGTTAGAATTTTATTTACAACAGAACATTTAACACAAGAGCTTAAAATATGATTAATGAATTAATCGGATGATATAGGGAGCGTACCTGATTTAGAATCCATATCTGCAGCGGAAAGTTCTGTTGATCTGTTTAATTTTTGCACTGAGGAGATCACCATCTACTCCTCACTTCTTGATGGTGATAAACTTACTTTCCGTATTAAGCTTCCTTATTCCTTAAGCCTTTCTTTATAAAGCTTTTAATCTCTCTCTTTCTTTATTTTTGCTCACGGCAAAATACCCAAGCCTTATGAAGGTTCTGTATTCTTTGTGCTATATGCATCACACATTTTCTTATATGCATTTTCACACATATATAGCATCAACTGAACCTTCTCGTGAATGAATCATTCGCGTAAATTTAGCATATTATTGCTAAATTATTTATGAAAGAGACGTAAAGTTTAATAATTAAATGAAGCTTATTGAGTAAGCTATTATAGGGGAGTGAGTGTGAGATTTTAGCTCACTAATTTATGGAGTGTAATGAGCTCACCCATCAAAAGCCCATAACAAATCTAGAGTCCGCTCTAATATCCACACATCAAATAATATAAAGTGCAGCCCACTTTATTAGATCTGAAAATTGAGCTTCACAGTTTCTATTACAAAATCAATTATTTGAGCTCTTTATTAAAACATGTATCATAATTAATATAAGTTCATAATTAGAATAAAATATTCTAACAAAGTTAACTTAGATTGATAATGTTGCTTCCAAAATTGTTAGAGCTCTTTAATGACAACCATAAATCATATACCGAGACTTTGAGCATAATGCGGGTTTTAAGTTAGTTTTATAGGGTTCAGGATCTTACCTTGAGGTTATGGGTTCGAATCCAGGGGTGCATTTCTTGTAAGAGCCTGTGCCCTGTGATAGCCGGTGGTTTTTCCTGCGCCGCGGTGGTTTGGTGGCGGGGTTTCCATCGTTTCCAAAAAAAAATAAAAAATATCTATATATATTAATGTGATGAGTAATCTCTCTATTGAAACCCATTAAAAAAATAATATGATTTATCATCAACTACTCTTTGGCAATGAAGTGAAATTTATTTGGCAAAATAATAATAAAATATAAAATATAATTATACTTATACCATAATAATTTTGAGACATTTCAAGTTATCTCCTCATTTTCGATGTATGAAGACATGGTTCGTGTATTTTTTTAGTTTAATGCATTCGGCATCTTTTAAAATATTATTTAAAAGAAATGTGAATTAATATCTATAATATATATTTTTTAATAAATATCTCCAATTAAAATTTATGTGTTTTTTTCTGTTCTTGATAATTATTGTTTATTTTTTGTTTTTGTAAATTAATTTGTTGAAAATTGAACATTTCATTTTTCACTTGAATTAATTACAAATTTTACATTTTTTACTTATGTATTGATTCTGCAAATAACATACGTTAAACAAAAAAAAAGGAAAATAATCAGTAGAGTCTTATAATTGTAAGGGTCTCATTTTTTTAAAAAAATAGATTACCAGACCGGAAAATGCACTGCCAGAAAAATTAAAGTTTTATAAACTCGAAATTAGACGAGGCCTAATATATACACGATTAAAAAAACATGTCTTGAAGCCTAATTTATTCAATCTAATTCTTATATTGTATGGGATCCCGACTAGTTATTGTTAATTTCATTATTAAATTCTCATTAATTGGTGGTGTAGGGTCCAGGATCTCACATTGAGGTTCTGGGTTCGAATCCAGGGGGTGCACTTCTTGTAAGAGCCTGGGACAGCCGGTGGTTTTACCTGCGCCGCGGCCCAGAATGGGTGGTTTGGTGGTGGGGTTTCCATCATTTCAAAAAAAAAAAATAAATAATAATGTTGTTGTCTGTGATTCAATATTGTTATTGTAGATGCTCTAATCATTTCCCTATCATAGGCCACGCGTCGCTCTCCAGATAAAATTTCAACAGCAAGATTCGCGATAACGGTTGAAGATCCAATAATATTTAGACTCGTGTAGCAAGTTGTAATACACACATATTATTAAATTTTTGTACCAAATGAGCTTCCATAATAAATCCTATTCTAAAAGGTCACATGGCTATCACATGACCAAAAATCCTCTGAAGAGCTTTTATTTTGGAAATAACCCACTTCGTAAATTAAAAATGAAAATTCTCCGAATAAATCCATTAATAAATCGAAAGTATTTTGAAATACCCAAGTTAGTGGAGTTTGATTATAACTCACTTATCTTATCATTATATTAGTCTTTTTAGTTAGTTTTTATAATTACTTCTTTACAGGTTTTTATTATTTTTATATTTTCAAAGTTGGTTTTCTTTTAACAATAATTGATAGTTTAATTACTATAAATATCTTTTAAAAAATGCATATGAATATGTTTAATTAGAAAATAAAATTTAATAATGCCTCACTAAAACTTTTCGCTTAGTGTTCCAAAAAAGTTTGAACCGTCCTTGCTCACATTCCATTAAACCAAACATACGAAAAAAGAGTATAACACATCAAATATGCACCCGACATCAACAAGCCATGTATTTAAAGAATATTAACCTGCAACTTATATTGGAGTTATGAAATTATAAATAGAAGATTGATAAATCCAAGAAGGTCTCGTTAGGAAACTGTTGGAAATTAATTGTTGTTAATTATTTGGTGTTGTTAAATAACAACAATTAGTAATAATTTCATGTTGGAAATTATTAAGTTAATTATGTGGTGTTGTTAAATAACAACAATTAGTAATAATTTCATGTTGGAAATTATTAAGTTAATTATGTGGTGTTGTTAAATAACAACAATTAGTAATGATTTCATTACTAAGTAAATAACAAGAGTTGTTAATCAGATAATTAAGTAACAACAAGAGTTGTTAAGTGACAACAATTAGTAAAATGTTAAATAGGGAACATATGGTACACTCATGATTGTAACATTTTTGGAAGGGTTAGAAAATGTCATTATGCATCCTAATAATGTGATTAATAGTAATCAATGCATGTGAATACATATTGACTTGATTTCCCTCCTATAAATAAGACCATTTGCTTATTGAGTTAAGCAATCAATTAAGTTTGATTAAGAGGTCTCTATAAGCATAAAAGGTATGCAATTGTGTTGTGGTTAGTATAGATTTATTTCAATTAGCATGTAAATAAATCTAGGACTAATAATACATGTATGGTTAGATCCTAAGAGGACAAACATGTAAATATATTAGGGATTATGTTTCCTAACATTGGTATCGGTAGCTTAAATGCATGTATTCTAGTTGGATTACACAAAAATTGCATGAACATGCATGAAAAATGTTGAAAATGCTTCTGGTTTTTGTTTTTCAAAAATGATTTTCTTCCAACTTTGGGCCATAATAACTCTCTGTAAAAAATTGATAATCGCATGTTCAAATATGTTTTGAAAACAAGGTCATGAGATCTTCAATTTGGTATATCATTTGCTTAATTTGGATTAAAATTGAGAAAGATATGGACCCTAGAAGTTGGCTAGTTGAATCTGTTTTTACCCAGAAAAACACTCCCAGAAGAGCCGTACTACATGTCATCTGGTACTTATAAAATCAGACGACAAGTCATCCGATTTGTGTACGATAAGTAGTACGCTTAGAGCTCAAAGGGACGACATGTCGTCCATGTATCACACAACTGACAAGTCGGTTACACCTATAATTTCCAACCGACATGTCATACAGTCACGGAACACGCGGACGACATGTCGTCTGCGCGTGTAACTTGGCCGAGACTGGCCGGCGCGTGCGAGCGCGTGAGGGCGGGTGGGAGCCCGTGGCCGGCGCGTGGTGGCGCGTGAAAATCTGTGAGGCCCGTATTGGTCATGTCTGTATCGGTTTGCTTCGGTAATTCTGATCCGTCATGGTTAAAAGTCTAATCCTTTGTGCAAAATGTTTTAATCGACCACGATAAATTTATTTTATCATATAAACTTTGTGTTTATGAAAATGAATATCTTTGTGATGTTTATTTTAGTCAATGTAACTTTATGTTTCATTGTATTGATTTTTTCTTGTATTTGTTGCAGAAAAATCATGGCGATTATTCGAAGAATTGCAAAAGTGATTACGACACCCACATACCAGGAGATGATATTAGACATGTTGATGGAAATGGATAAATATCGAATGAGTGAAAGCGATGATATGATTTCGCATATCATCACTTTCAATAACATGTTACAGGAGTCTATCTGGGCAGGTAATTGGATAGGACAGCCGAATAGATTCAGATTACTGAGAAACACTCTCCCCAAGATATGGCAAAAACAATTTACTCGTATTTGGATATTAGTAAAACGTGAGGAAAAACATGTTCCTTATAATAAAGTCATTGAGAGGTTAGCGGTTCAGTATCTACGGCATAAGGCAAATAATAATATTTTTCCTTCGATGTCCCTGAAACGTTGTAAGGATCCTAAATTTGCTATAGGTTTTCCATGGCTGTCCAAGATCAATTACGAGTTACCCAAAGAGTTTGAGGATTCGTATCCAAAAACATATATGAGTTGGGACTCTACAACTGGGAAAATTATTGTCGTAAAATATTAATTTCTTTCATGTTATTTCTGTGTGCAATGATGTGTTATTTTACGGCATGTAGAAATTGTATTTATATATATGAATGTTTAATGTTGAATTTAATTTATGTAATTAAATCAATGATTGTCATGTACAATGGTCGCATGATTAAGATATTCTAAGAATTTATGTAATTTTTTAGAAAATGATTTTACATTATTGATTATGTTGATAATATTTTTACATTGGGTAATTGGATGATGATTGGACACATAGTGGCCTTTTGACTCCAACCCCATTGAAGAATTTTATTAAACATAATTCGTTTCATGATAAAATAAATAAAAGTATTAACAATTGTGCATGAATGTCTGTAGAAACTTTATGTTTATAATATGGCTTCCGCAACAAAGAACATTATTGCTGAACTCAACAAGGGTGAGAAACTGAATGGCGATAATTATGAAATTTGGAGCATGAAAATCCAATATGTGCTAAAAGAACAAGAGGTTCTTGAAACTTTGAAAATGAGCATGGATGAACCTGAACAGGGCACTACGGCCCAACACAGGCGAGACCGAGAGGCTTATGAGGCCTGGAAGAAAAAGAATTTCACTGCCCGCATTACGTTGCTGAGCAGTATGGATAATGACATAATGAAAGAGTTCATGAAATATGACATGGCTAAGGACATGTGGTCCACACTAGCTGAAAAGTTTGGTAGTACCTCAATAACCAAACTCAGGTCACTGACAATCAAGTTTGACACATACAAGAAACGTCCTGAGTTCACTATGTCAAAACACTTGAGGCAAATGTCAAACATGATTACTGAACTGGCAGATGCTGGACATGTTCTTACAGATGAACAGAAAGTCCAAGCGGTCATTCGTTCTCTTCCAAATAGCTGGGAGCATATGAAGATGCATTTGACCCACAATGAGAGCATCAAAAGCTTTGATGATGCTAAATGTCACCTTGAATTAGAAAGCGACCGACTCGCGGCCGCTAAGTCAAATACTGAAGTGTATATGACAGAAACTAGCAAACCTGGGGGTTTCAAAAAGAAAAGAAAATTTCATGGTGGTGGGTTCTAGTTCGGAAAAGAACAAAATTCTTCTAAGCCAGAAAAGAAACAGAAAACCAATCAACATGGGAAAGGAAAACGTCCTACCAAAAAGAAAAACATGGCAAAGGTTAAATGTTTTAACTGTGGTAAGAAAGGTCATTTTGCTCGTGACTGCACTGAGCCTAAAAAGGTGAATACCTTTCGTGCATATTTAAATGAATATGTGTTTCAAGTTCAATCTTTCTAACTGAATCTAATCCTTTGTGGACTGTAGACTCAGGAGCCACAGACCATGTAGCGAAGGATAGAGATGCCTTCGTGGAATTTCGGCGAATTTCACGTGGGGTGAAATGGATATATGTTGGCAACAACTCACGGGTTGAAGTCAAAGGCATAGGAACATGCAAGTTAGTCATGCATGGTGGAAAAACTTTACTACTACATGATGTATTGTTTGCTCCACAAATTCGTCGAAATTTAGTATCTGTGTTGGTTTTGGTTAATTTAGGTTTTAATTTGAACTTCCATAAATTTGGTGTTGATTTGTACTTAGGTACAATACATTATGGTTCTGGTTATTTTCTGGATGGTTTTATTGTATTAAATGTTGAATGTTTTAATCACAATTTCAGTTTTTCGTTTGTTACTTCAACTGTCAATGATGATGGTGATGTAATTGTGTGGCATGCTAGACTTGGCCACATTGGCCAGCAAAGAATGAACAGATTAGCCAAAGAAGGCTTTCTGGGAAATATTGAGAAGGTAGAATTGTCAACCTGTGAATATTATTTGGCAGGAAAAACTGCGAGAAAACCATTTGGAAAATGGACTAGAGCAGAATTTCCATTACAATTAATTCATTCAGATATCTGTGGTCCAATGAATGTCAGGGCAAGGCATGGAGCATCTTATTTCATCACATTTATAGATGATTTTACTCGCTTTGGTTATGTCTATTTGATTGCTCATAAATCCGAAGCATTAGAATGTTTCAAGAAATTTATGAATTTAACAGAAAATCAATTAGACAAGAAAATTAAAGCACTACGCACTGACCGTGGTCGTGAGTACTTATCTGATCAGTTCAGAGAATTGTGTGATGAAAAAGGAATTAGTCGTCAGTTGACTACTCCTGCTACTCCTCAACAAAATGGTGTTGCGGAAAGAAGAAATATAACTCTTCTTGAAATGGTTAGGTCTATGATGGCACAAGAAAATTTGCCTATAACCTATTGGGGTGATGCATTATTAACTGCCACATATGTACTTAACCGAGTGCCATCAAAATCTGTGTCCACCACACCATATGAGTTATGGACAGGTCGTAAACCAGATTTTCACTTTCTAAAACCTTGGGGTTGTGCGGCTTATGTTCATGTGCGTTCTCACGAACATGGAAAGTTAGGCCCAAGAGGAAAAAAGAGTATCTTCATAAGATATTCTGAACAATCAAAAGGGTATGTTTGCATAGGTGAACATGAAAGTGGAGGCGTGACAGAATTTGAATCACGAGATATCATATTTTTAGAAAATGATTTTCCTAAGCAGGGAGAGATAGGTCACGATTTATCTCTATGAAACTCAGGATCACATGGATCAAATGATTGGTGAACACTCGGGTTTACCTAATTCAAGTGGGAGTGATGAGAGAAATTTGAGAAAACATGATGAATCTGTTTCACATGAATCTCAAAATGATGAATTAGTTTCACACGAGTCTCATTTACGTGATCCGAGTGGGAGTGATGTACATAATCCAAGTGGGAGCAATGTGCACGATCCAAATGGGAATAATATCGAAAGTGAGGAATCAGTTCCACCACTAGAATCCCAATTGCGACGAAGTAATCATATAGGCATTCCTCGACGTCGTTTCGATATCGAAGGAGAAACCTTTATGATTCTACCTCAAGATGATGAAGAACCTAGAAACATAAAAGAGGCTCTTCAGTGTACTGTTAAGGAAAAATGGATGAAAGCAATGGAAGATGAAATGGAGTCAATGAGGTCCAACCAAGTTTGGGAATTGGTTGATCTACCCAAAGGACGCAAAGCTGTTAAGAACAAATGGGTTCTTAAAATAAAGCGTAATGCCGATGGCAATATCGAAAGATATAAAGCACGACTTGTGGCAAAAGGGTATACGCAACAGGAAGGAATTGACTACGAAGAGACTTTTTCACATGTTGTAAGGTTTACCTCAATTCGCTTGATTCTGGCTATAGTAGCAAGTATGGATCTAGAATTACATCAAATGGATGTAAAGACTGCTTTTCTCAATGGAGAACTTGATGAAGAAATCTACATGGAACAACCAGTAGGCTTCATAAAAGAAAATGAAAAGGAGAAAGTATGTAGACTTTTAAAGTCTATATATGGTCTCAAGCAATCGTCTAGACAATGGTATATACGATTCCACAATACAATCATTTCGAATGATTTCACAATGATAGATGAGGATCATTGTGTGTACACCAAGAGAGATAAAGATAAGTTCATTATCTTATCTTTGTACGTGGATGATATACTTATAGCCGGAAATGATAAGGAGTTTCTAAAACACATTAAAGAATGGTTATCATCTAACTTCGAGATGAAAGATATGGGTGAAGCTGCATATATTCTTGGGGTTAAGATCTCAAGAAATCGTTCAAAGAATTTATTATCTCTTTCACATGAGTCATATATAAAGAAAATTCTTGAACGCTTCCAAATGCAGGCTTGCAAACCCATTGATACTCCTATCACGAAAACTGAAGCTTTAAGTCGTAGACTGTGTCCTGAAACTCCACAGGAAAAGGAACAAATGAAGAAAGTTCCTTATGCAAATGCAGTTGGAAGTTTAATGTACGCAATGTTGTGTACAAGACCTGATATATGTTTCGCTGTTGGAATGGTAAGTAGATACCAATCCAATCCAGGGCTAGCACATTGGAAAGCAGTTAAAAGAATATTTAGGTATCTGAGAGGGACAGCTGATTACTCATTGTGTTATCAAGGAAATGATCTACAATTGAGAGGCTATACTGATGCTGACTGGGGAGGAGATTTAGATGAAAGAAAATCTACCTCCGGTTTTTTTTTTCTTGCTAAACAATGGTGCCATTTCATGGAGCAGTAAGAAACAATCTTGTATAGCCTTATCCACAATGGAGGCTGAATTTGTGGCCTTTTCATCAGCAGTACAAGAGGATGTGTGGTTGAAAAGGTTCTTGGATCATTTGGGTATGTCAAATGAAGCTTCTGGTCCAGTATTAGTTAACTGTGATAGTGAAGCAACGATAGCCTACACAAAAGACCCAAAATTCCATTGTAAAACGAAACATATAGATACCAAATATAACTTTGTGAAAAACATAGTTGCACGAGAAGAGGTAAACATGAAGTACATTTCTACGCAAGAAATGGTAGCAGATCTATTGACCAAGCCTGTTCCTAGAGATGTCTTTGTTAGACATGTAAAATCTCAGGGATTGCGTAGACGTTAATGTGCTTACATATTATGATATGTAATTTTTCCCAAATAATGTTTGCTAATGTTAATACTCATTGATATTCAATGCTTACATGTTATTATGTTGATACATGTTTAAAAAAATATACTATTAGTTAGTATGAGAAGTATGTCGGACAAGTGAATGATTGGCCCTCTCACACGGGCAATCGCCTCCATTACTTTGTGTTAATGGGAGATGAGACAAATTTTTAAGCTAATTATCTTAGTGATAATTTAGAGAGCTCAAGCTTGAAAATTAAGTAATGTCGTTATGAGGTCACTTTCTCTGTGATATGACCTAAGGTGAATAAGTTCATTTCACCTTACTTGTCTTAATGTCAGTTATGAGTTAGACATTGTGTTTGTCTGAACTATAATCTGTACGGTATTTTATGAGACATGCGCTCCATGGGAAATGAGAGAATACCGTAGCACATGTTTTCATACCATGTGTACATTTGTGATTATTGAGGGTAATACAAGTAAAGATCTCAGTCTTGATATTGTTTGAGACCCTTGAGATTATTTCAATCTCACATTGTACCCTTTAGACTCTTGTCTGCTTCTTAAAACTTAGATTTGATGATCGCTATCTTGGAGTGTTGCTGAAAGATCATGAGAGATTCGATCTGAAAGAACATCTCTGGAAAAGCGAATTGAATCAAAGTTGAGAGATTTGAGAAATGAGAAAGATCATTATATAAGTAATATCACATTAGCTTGTATTCACTGGTCGACCAATTATGTTATTCTATGTGATCAAACATGATTGTGAATACAAAATAAATATTACATTCGAAAAGAGATCGAGAGAGATTTAATGTGATAAATGATCGAGGATACTGCATACATAATCCACTATGGTTCTATCCATTTGTAGACAACAGAAACTGGACGACGCATGCTGTTCTAGGCTCGCGGCACTAGTTGGGAGTACAGAGTAGCCACGGGGACTAAACCGGAGAATGATGGAGTCGCCACCCGGTGTGAACCGGAAAAATAAGATTTAAGGCCGCACTCACCTCTCGCAAGGGAAGACCTCAAACCGTTGGGTTCGGAATGGTCCCTTACTTATGTCACTTGTAATGAAAGGATTTATGTAATAACTTAATCATGCTTGAGTAACACTCATTTCCAAGGGTATCATGCTTCTAGATTCACATGCATAACAATAAAACTTACACTTAAATTTCCATATACAAATCCCATGTCTAAGTTTACATTTAGAGTATTTTCATGTTTGCGTGCATCCTATTCATATATAATCTATGTCCAAATTCAAGCATGAAAACAAATTAACATTTCAAAGGCATACAACTTCACAAAGACACAAACAAGGAACATTCTTACAAACATGCATACTAAGAGAAGATATTCAAGTGTATAACAGAAAATAGATGGCTAAAGAAGTAATACAAATGCATAAAATTCAAGGAGATAACTATATGTTAAGATAGACATGTCATGATGTGATATAGGAAGACCGTAAGCGTTCGCGTTGCGTTCGTAAACGCGTTCGAACGGTGAAGACAGTAGGTTCTCGTTCGTATGGCGTCCGAAACGCGTTCGAACGGAAATGAGACAGTAGGTTCTCGTTCGTATGGCGTCCGAGACGCGTTCGAACATAAATGAGACAGTAGGTTCTCGTTCGTAGTGCGTCCGAAAACGCGTTCGAACAGAATGAGACCTGATGCTACAGATGTGTGTGCGTTCGAGTAGCGTTTGATAACGCGTTCGAACGGTAGAGACAGAAGGTTCTCGTTCGTGATGCGTTCGATGACGCGTTCGAACGGGAACTGGCAGATTACATACATTCATACAGTTTTGGATGTGTCATTCAAACAAGATAACCACAACGACATATCTAATCACATAGACCCTTGAATCATGCATAAAGATTGACATACTAAACAACTAAATCATGCTCAATCACAACAAACTAGTTATTGTGGATGCTAGATTTCGGCCGAGGTCCACAATCAGAATTTGTAGGTTGGGGGCATCAGCGATCTTGCAAAACAAAGGTAGAGTGAGCGGGAGGAGACTCCCCACCGGTGTGGTGGGTGCCGGGGGCACTCCGACGCTCAAGTCAGTAGTATGAAATGAGCAGTGAATAGGTAAATATGTGAAAGTAAGGTTTGATATTACCTAAACTTTCTCTGGATGGCCGTGAGGGCGAAGAAATTTGGTTAGGAAATATAAAGCTAAAAGAATAGAGAAGAAGAAGAAGCTTCGTAGGCTCAGTCTGAGAGCTCCCCTTATATCTTGATTTACGCTGCTATTTATAAGTGCAAATGATTGCCTTTAGCAGTTGGCAAAAACCCACTATATGCTAAGATATATTTATTTAATGATTAGAGTGGAGCAATACAATTATATTTAGGGTGAGTGGAAAATGTTTGGTAAAGATTTGGCGGATCCTTTATCCGCGAGTGGAATAAGGGTTTTCTTGGGCTTTACCTTGGGCTTTCCAGTATACAGCATTTCTGTCCATGGGCCTTATATGATATTGGGTTCGATTTGGAAAGACAATTTTACCCCTGGCCCAAATTTGGCACGTACAGTTTGTCCCCTACTCTCTAAGTCAAGAAGTCCTTGACTTGGAGAGTATTTCAATATATATCGAATACAACAAGATGTATCTCGTACCAGTCAAGAATGTACTAGTTCATGTTTCATACGACAGAGTGAATTCAATGCATGGTTTATGAGTAGTCCAAGTCTTCAACTTGGCTTGACACAAGCCATGGGGAATGTCCCCAGTCGACTGAACCATAATACGGTTCAGGAGTATATTCCATACGATAAGTGTAAACTGGACAGAGGAAGTCCAGGTCTTCAACTTGACTCGGCATGATTCGTGGGGAATGTCCCCAGTCGACTGAACTAGATGAAAGTTCAGGAAAATCTCTATACTGCCGGTCAAGGACCAGAGGATCTAGACCAGATGAAGGTCATGTGCTGAACTTGACTCGTTATGAGCCATAGGGGATGTCCCCAGTCTACTGAATCAAATAAAGACCAGGACAATCTCCGTACTACTGGTCAAGGACCAGAAGAGTTCAAATTTTTCTAGTCCAGATGAAGGTTATATATTGACTATACTTGAGCCATTGGGAATGTTCCCAGTCGACTGAACCAGACGAAGGTTCAGGATAATCTCCATACTACTAGTCATGGACCAGTAGAGTTTACAATGTCTTCTGGACCAGATGAAGGCCAGGTCTTCAACTTGACTCTACATGAGCCAATGGGGGATGTCCCCAGTCGACTGAACCAGATGAAGGTCAGGATAATCCCCATACTACGGGTCAAAAGACCAGGGGAATCTATAATGTCGTATGACCAGATGAAGGTCATATATTGACTCTACTTGAGCCATGAGGGATGTTCCCAGTCGACTGAACCAGATGAAGGTCAGGATAATCAATTGACTCTTTATGAGCCATGGGGGATGTCCCCAGTCGACTGAACCAGATGAAGGTCAGGATAATCAATTGACTCTTTATGAGCCATGGGGGATGTCCCCAGTCGACTGAACCAGATGAAGGTCAGGATAATCCCCATACTACGGGTCAAAGGACCAGGGGAATCTACAATGTCGTCTGACCAGATGAAGGCCAGGTCTTCAACTTGACTCTACATGAGCCAATGGGGGATGTCCCCAGTCGACTGAACCAGATGAAGGTCAGGATAATCAATTGACTCTTTATGAGCCATGGGGGATGTCCCCAGTCGACTGAACCAGATGAAGGTCAGGATAATCCCCATACTACGGGTCAAAAGACCAGGGGAATCTACAATGTCGTCTGACCAGATGAAGGCCAGGTTTCAACTTGACTCTACATGAGCCAATGGGGGATGTCCCCAGTCGACTGAACCAGATGAAGGTCAGGATAATGGGTATATTGTCGAATGAGTTCATCAACAAGTTCCAAGATATAGGCTTGTAGATGTAGATTGGGAAAAACATCAAATATCAAGCTATACACGCATGAAATCCTCAATAAATCCCAAGCTACACTTATGTAGATGTCGATTGGGAAAGACATCAAACATCAATCTACACAGGCATGAAATCCACAATAAATCCCAAGCTACACTTATGTAGATGTCGATTGGGAAAGACATCAAATATCAAGCTATACACGCATGAAATCCTCAATAAATCCCAAGCTACACTTATGTAGATGTCGATTGGGAAAGACATCAAACATCAATCTACACATGCATGAAATCCACAATAAATCCCAAGCTACACTTATGTAGATGTCGATTGGGAAAGACATCAAACATCAATCTATACATGCATGAAATCCACAATAAATCCCAAGCTACACTTATGTAGATGTCGATTGGGAAAGACATCAAACATCAATCTACACATGCATGAAATCCACAATAAATCCCAAGCTACACTTATGTAGATGTCGATTGGGAAAGACATCAAGCATCAAGCCATACATGCATAAGATCAACAACAAGTCCCAAGCTATATATGTAGATGTCGATTGGGAAAAACATCAAGCATCAGGCCATACAAGCATAAGATCCACAATAAGTCCCAAGCTACATATGTAGATGTCGATTGGGAAAAACATCAAGCATCAGGCCATACAAGCATAAATCAACAATAAGTCCCAAGCTACATATGTAGATGTCGATTGGGAAAAACATCAAATATCAAGCTATACACGCATGAAATCCTCAATAAATCCCAAGCTACACTTATGTAGATGTCGATTGGGAAAGACATCAAACATCAATCTACACATGCATGAAATCCACAATAAATCCCAAGCTACACTTATGTAGATGTCGATTGGGAAAGACATCAAACATCAATCTATACATGCATGAAATCCACAATAAATCCCAAGCTACACTTATGTAGATGTCGATTGGGAAAGACATCAAACATCAATCTACACATGCATGAAATCCACAATAAATCCCAAGCTATACTTATGTAGATGTCGATTGGGAAAGACATCAAGTATCAAGCCATACGAGCATAAGATCTGCAACTAGTCCCAAGCTACATATGTAATGTCTATTGGGACTGACATCAAGCATCAAGCCACACACCATAGGATCCACTACAAGTCCCAAGCTACACATGTAGATGTCGATTGGGACAAATATCAAGCATCAAGCTATACATGCATAAGGTCCACAACAAGTCCCAAGCCACACGTGTAGATGTCGACTGGGACAAATTGACTTGATGAAAGTCCAAAAGAATTTTCATACTACCTAACTTGATAAAGATTGGTCGATTGGACCTAAAGGAGATCCAAGAAAGTTTTTTTTTATTCTACTAGGAATGATAAAAGATTCCCTATGTAGTATGAAGTTGGCAATAATAAATCAATGTAGCATGAAGATGATGACTAACCTTTCATGTGATGAAATTCCATATGTGTTGTCTCGAAAGGGTGACTATCCTTCAATGTCTTCCAAGCCTTCATGTAATGTTGTATGAACCAAATTTCTAATGTCTGAGCTTCATTCGTGTAGTGTCGTATTGGCCTCTGACTTGTGTCAGACATTCTTAAGTAGTGTAGCATGCAATTTTGTTGATTAGCTTTGATTTCATGCTACAAAAGTGAGATTCAGTTGTGAGTGAATGATAGCTTATTATTTCACACTTATATGTCTCCTTCACGTGTGAGATTGGTCCATGCATCATGCCAGCAGTCGCATATGGGCTTATGGGATCATTGGACATTGGCTGCTTGGGTTTTGTCAAATGAGTCACTCATTATTTCCATGTGGTGTGGGGCTTCATTTGTTTTGTGGGTAATAAATCATTTATTTAACTTAACCTTTTCAGCTTGGGGCAGTTGGCCTCAATTTATTTCAATTTATGTCGCTTGTGAACTTCCCTTTGTCGAGTGGACTTCTTGGATTTTGGATTCATCAGCTTTCTTGTAAGACCTCATGCTCGGTTCGACAGATTGTTGTGTGGGCTGACGTGTGGCAACTTTGAAATTGCCGAGTGAGTGGGGGCTCTCTTTACGTGTTCCACACTTGTTTCAAAAAAAAAAAAATTAATTTTTTTTTTATATCCGTGGGGGAAGGTTTCTCTCTCCCTGGAACATGTTTTTGTAATTTGTTAAATGCACCATGCTTGAGTGTCGTGTTTAGTAGCTTATGTGTGCCATGGCATTTTGTGTTTTGGAAGCTAGTGTAAGGCTTTTGTATATGGCTTTTCATTTGGAAGCTAGTGCATGGCTTTTGTATATAGCTTTTCATTTGGAAGCTAGTGCATGGCTTTTGTATATAGCTTTTCATTTGGAAGCTAGTGCATGGCTTTTGTATATAGCTTTTCATTTGGAAGCTAGTGCATGGCTTTCTGGGTGCATATATGTTTGTTCACGTGGCTATATGCCTTATTTAGTCAAATTTTGACAACTTGCATGCTTTGTGGCAGCATGTATCAAATTTTCTAGCGGCCTTCACGCTTGGAAATTTGGACGCATATTGTCGTATGACTGGATTAAACATCTGGGCCATTCGTACTATTGTAGAACAACTTGACGCACATTGCAACCTTGTCGAATGGGATAATTGGTGAAACCTTCGTGAGTGTCGTATCCTTCCATGTCGCCAAGCCAAGACATAAATCTCGTGAAGCTGATCAAGCCACTTGAGGCTAGGAGTCCTCAGATTATGTCCTAAGCTTATCACTTGCAAAGAGAATACCATTGCTCCATGCGTCCAAAAATGAAGATACCACATGTGCCAATAAACACATTCTGATATTCCTTGTGGTCGTTTGACTCCAGGCAGACTGAAAAGAATTACTCCAACATTTCCTTTCACATGGAAGATGTGATTTGCCGTGATAGGTCGGCTGGAGAAATATGATGGCTTCTTTGGTGATTAAATGGATAGTCGTCTGATGGTGGATTTTCACTCGCCATATTCATGAATGCTCGTAAGAGATTGGGTTTTATAAGATAGTAGAAATGACTTGTAGTTTTATGTGACTTGCAGTCTCACGCACGCTTTCAGTGGCTGAAGAAAGAATTATGTTCCAAATACTATTGAAGATTAGTATTGGAGTTTTACATGGATCAATTTTCATCTTCCATTGATCGTAACTATTTTGTAGAGTGGCTGTTTATGCCACCAAAGGATCTGATGTCTGTTTGTAAGGATTGTAGACTGAGTGGTCTTTGCTTGCTATGAATCGCTAAGGCCCCACGGTGGGCGCCAAATTGTGGATGCTAGATTTCGGCCGAGGTCCACAATCAGAATTTGTAGGTTGGGGGCATCAGCGATCCTGCAAAACAAAGGTAGAGTGAGCGGGAGGAGACTCCCCACCGGTGTGGTGGGTGCCGGGGGCACTCCGACGCTCAAGTCAGTAGTATGAAATGAGCAGTGAATAGGTAAATATGTGAAAGTAAGGTTTGATATTACCTAAACTTTCTCTGGATGGCCGTGAGGGCGAAGAAATTTGGTTAGGAAATATAAAGCTAAAAGAATAGAGAAGAAGAAGAAGCTTCGTAGGCTCAGTCTGAGAGCTCCCCTTATATCTTGATTTACGCTGCTATTTATAAGTGCAAATGATTGCCTTTAGCAGTTGGCAAAAACCCACTATATGCTAAGATATATTTATTTAATGATTAGAGTGGAGCAATACAATTATATTTAGGGTGAGTGGAAAATGTTTGGTAAAGATTTGGCGGATCCTTTATCCGCGAGTGGAATAAGGGTTTTCTTGGGCTTTACCTTGGGCTTTCCAGTATACAGCATTTCTGTCCATGGGCCTTATATGATATTGGGTTCGATTTGGAAAGACAATTTTACCCCTGGCCCAAATTTGGCACGTACAGTTATGCACAAAACTATAACATGTTAAACATCCTAATCATGCATAAGAAAACTAATAACACACTAGTCTAAATCATGCTCAAACACAAATTTGGATGAAACGGAATACGTGTGTCTTTCAAGTGGTACGTGGCATTGTATCCCGAGTACAAACCGCATTACCGTCCATTCGGATTCGGCTACGGAATTTATGTCCGAGTTTCCATCCGATATACCACAAGAAATAACACATATTCCGTCCATCCGGAATCACATCACACAACTAACATGCTAAACTAATTCATGCATACTTAAATATCATAATTAACATGCTCTCTAAATTATCAATTCATGCGAAGAAGATAAGTATCATATGCCCTCAGGTCTAACCTTTTTGCGTCGTCTTTTGGAAGCACGTTTCACGTCCGTCGGAAGGGTGGATGCTCCGCAACTTTTTTCTGGTTCACTGGTTCCCCTTTTCCTTGGTTGTCCTGCTGATTTGCTCGCTGTTTTCCCTTTGCTTCGCTGCTGTGTTGCTGCTGTCTTTCCGGCTTGAGAGGAGAAGACTTTGTGTGCCCTTCAAATGCTAAATATTGCTGCCTATGCGCTCCATCTGTGCTAGGTATTTCCTCATACGTGCTAGGTCCTTTTGGTTGGTTTTAGGCTTCTACTCTATGGTATTTTGGGCTGCCGTTTGGGGAAATAAGGGGGTGGTTTATGATCTCCAAATGCTAAATGTATGCTCAAATGTGCTTGATGTATCTTGATCTGTGCTAGATCCTCCAAGGCAAAAAAATGTGTGTTTATATAGGCAATTTGGAGTGCATTTAATAGGTAGGCCAAGGGCAATTAATTTGATACAAAGCTTTGTTGAAATGTGATGCATAATTGTGTTGCTTTGTTGGAAATGCATAAAGCTTGATATTAATGGTGTTGAAAATAAATAAAAGGAGTGTTATAAGTCATGGGCGTGGGGCATTTGGCTTAAATGGTGTGGGGGAAATGCTTGACTTGGTGAGGGGAGGTTATTAAATGGTGTAGGGTTGGTTTAATAAATGGTTTGGAAAGTTGATACCAAGATAAAAGGTGAGGTCAAAGGTTAAAGTGAATAGGTAGAAGGGTAAATCATGATGGAATAGTGTAAGGAGGGTAAAAAATGGTGTCAAGGTCATGGGCCTCCTAGGTGGTGGGCTTGGGTATGGATTTGGGTTCTTTTGGTGGGCTTGGGTATTTGGGTTTGGCTTATGGGTTCTTGGGCCGAGCATAAGCGGAGATCCAACGAGCAAATCGAAGCTAGACAACCAAGTTAAATCCAACAATAATTTCAATTTCCAACTTTACCCTTCCAACGTCCGTTTCCTGCGACTTCCACGACATAAAAGGTAGTGCCTCCTTACGAGGCTCGTCATTGGGCATGATATGTAAAAATGCAGTGTCTACACCATTTTTCGAGCGGCTATATATTCCTAACAGATGTATAGCAAGTGAGCTCTCGAAGTATGCTGGTCGCACGACACAATTGCAAAGTATGAATTATTCTTGTAGAGATAATAAAAATTGTTGATCCCATCATGTGTGAGTGGGAGATGTTGGAAATTAATTGTTGTTAATTATTTGGTGTTGTTAAATAACAACAATTAGTAATAATTTCATGTTGGAAATTATTAAGTTAATTATGTGGTGTTGTTAAATAACAACAATTAGTAATGATTTCATTACTAAGTAAACAACAAGAGTTGTTAATCAAATAATTAAGTAACAACAAGAGTTGTTAAGTGACAACAATTAGTAAAATGTTAAATGGGGAACATATGGTACACCCATGATGGTAACATTTTTGGAAGGGTTAGAAAATGTCATTATGCATCCTAATAATGTGATTAATAGTAATCAATGCATGTGAATACATAGTGACTTGATTTCCCTCCTATAAATAAGACCATTTTCTTATTGAGTTAAGCAATCAATTAAGTTTGATTAAGAGGTCTCTACAAGCATAAAAGGTATGCAATTGTGTTGTGGTTAGTATAGATTTATTTCAATTAGCATGTAAATAAATTTAGGACTAGTAATACATGTATGGTTAGATCCTAAGAGGACAAACATGTAAATATATTAGGGATTATGTTTCCTAACAGAAACATTCACTGAAACTTTTAGTTCAAAAAGAATGACATTACTAGTCTTTACATTTTAGACTTCGAAAACAACCTTTGCGATTTATAAGAAAAAACTAACTTGAGCATTGAAATAGTAATATGAAAAGACACTCAATTTTGATCTCAACTAATCAATGTTGATTGTGGAATCAGTATCCAGAATATCATTATTCTTGAAAGTAACGGGACTTCAATTTTTAACACCTTCGAAAAAAAATAAACAAAAAAAAAGGAAGAAGAATAAGAAGCAATAACTTAAAGTGATGTTTAAAGTGAAAATTGTTGGAAAATGCTTATGAGTAAGCATTTTGAGGCACAGTTTTCAGCATGGTCCACTTCGTGTTAGTGGTTGTTATTGAATGATTCGGATACTCCTCCGTGAGTAGTTCGAAATGGTATATTCATATGCTTAAAATGGTGCTTGTGTGAATGAGAAATTATTGCTCAAAGTTCACCCATTGGTGTTGGAAAATAAAGAGAAATGTGATTGTCCCACATGGGAAAGCTAATAGAGAGAAGTTGTGCTTATATATGATTACTCATATGTAGATAGGTAAGAGTTATAAGGATATAGGCTCTCTCTACGTGCGCGCAGCAGGGGGGTGCAAATCAAAATCCAAACAGGCTTGGCTCGTGTGCACCCGCGCGTCCTACGTAAACGAATACCGGACCAAATTATGCGGGCCCGGCCCAGCCAATTTTTGCAAGTCTCTTTATTTTTTTTCCAAGCCTTTTGAAGTTCCATAGCAGTTAATTTAATTAACTTGGTGGTTACTGCAAGTGAAAGACCACTCATTAATGTGATTTAATTGGCATGTTAATTTCTTTAAAAATGGGCTGTGATTTTCGTGTTTTGGAAATACACAACACAGAAAGTGAGAAGAGATTTTCAGAGCATTTTGTTTTCCTTTTGTTTTCTAGAAGAGTTCAAACACTTTTGAGGTTCGTTGGAAACGGGTTTTGGTGGTGCCCATACTCGTTCGTTTTCTGTTGCATCCTGGGAAACAAACGCCTCACGTTCTACTGCACTTTTGGTAGGGAACGAATTCGTTTTAAGGAGATTGTTATCAACAAGCCTCAGAAGAAAGAATCAGTGGTTCGATTTGGTACGGTTCCTATCAGAGTCAGAGGCTTCATTGCTTTCAGTGGTTCGGTCAGAGGCAGAGGAAAGTGAAGCAGTGGTTCGTTCAGAGGCAGAGGCAAGTGAAGCAGTGGTTCGGTGCAGACGCTTTCAACAATTTCATCGCTTTCAGAGGCTCGCCTTCAGCTTCATCAGAGTCTGCTTTCAGAGTCTCATTTCAGAGGCAGACACATGTGGATGCTAGATTTCGGCCGAGGTCCACAATCAGAATTTGTAGGTTGGGGGCATCAGCGATCCTGCAAAACAAAGGTAGAGTGAGCGGGAGGAGACTCCCCACCGGTGTGGTGGGTGCCGGGGGCACTCCGACGCTCAAGTCAGTAGTATGAAATGAGCAGTGAATAGGTAAATATGTGAAAGTAAGGTTTGATATTACCTAAACTTTCTCTGGATGGCCGTGAGGGCGAAGAAATTTGGTTAGGAAATATAAAGCTAAAAGAATAGAGAAGAAGAAGAAGCTTCGTAGGCTCAGTCTGAGAGCTCCCCTTATATCTTGATTTACGCTGCTATTTATAAGTGCAAATGATTGCCTTTAGCAGTTGGCAAAAACCCACTATATGCTAAGATATATTTATTTAATGATTAGAGTGGAGCAATACAATTATATTTAGGGTGAGTGGAAAATGTTTGGTAAAGATTTGGCGGATCCTTTATCCGCGAGTGGAATAAGGGTTTTCTTGGGCTTTACCTTGGGCTTTCCAGTATACAGCATTTCTGTCCATGGGCCTTATATGATATTGGGTTCGATTTGGAAAGACAATTTTACCCCTGGCCCAAATTTGGCACGTACAACACACATCATTTCAGAGGTAGACGCACATCGGTTTCAGAGGCAGACGCACAAAGCCTTCAGTAGTCCGCGGCTGAATTCTGCTTTCGCTCGCCAGTGTCTGCCTCCGCTCTCCAGGGTCTGTTGTGTGGGTCTGCCGAGAGGGTCTGCTGGGCTGAGATTAAGCCAAATTCGGATTTTCCCAATTACCAATTAATATTTGTAATATTTGTACTATAGTCTTAAAACAAATCTCGACTCTGTAGATATGGAAAACAGTACAAACACAGTAGATCTGATTGTGGCAGCCCATGTGGCTGGTCAAATTACAGTGGCAGCCTCTTCGGCTGGCCAACATGTTACAGCCTCTTGGCTTAATATGGCAGCCTATGTAGGTGGCCAAAGTGTTGCTGCCTCTATGGCTAGACAACCAGTTGGATATGTGAGCCATGTCAACCCTGCTGCGGAAAAACATGAAAAATTCAGTGGACAGAATTTCAAATGGTGGCAACAGAAAATATTTTTCTACTTGACCACGTTGAACCTTGCGAGGTTCCTAAAGGAAGATGCTCATGTACCCACGGAGGGTGAGATTGATATCCAAGTGATCAGTGCGATCGATGCTTGGAAACATTCTGAATTCCTATGTCGGAATTATGTGCTGAATGAGCTAAGTGATTCTTTGTACAGTGTGTACGCCGGAATGAAAACAACAAAAGGGTTTTGGGAATATTTAGATCGAAAATATAAAACTGAGGATGCCGGTACTAAGAAATTTGTCGTAGGCCGATTCCTAGATTTTAAGATGGTTGATTCCAAAACTGTGTTAAGCCAAGTACAAGAACTGCAGATTATTCTAGCAGAAATTCATGCTGAGATGATGGTTTTAAGTGAAACCTTCCAAGTAGCCTCGATAATTGAGAAACTACCACATGATTGGAAAGATTTCAAGAATTATCTAAAGCATAAGCGAAAAGAAATGAGCATTGAAGACTTAGAATTGAGGAAGATAACAGAGTATCTGACAAGAGAGGGATAACTCATGAGGCCAAAGCAAATGTTGTTGAACATGGCCATAAGAACAAAAACCTCAAGAACAAAGGGTCAAAGATGGGCCATAAATGAGGAATTTTCAAGAAATCCAAATTTCAAGGAAGATGCTTCAACTGTGACAAAATGGGTCACAAGTCTTCTGAGTGCAGACAGCCGAAGAAGAAAAAGAACCAAGAGGCTAATGTGATGGAACACATGACTCAAGATGTTTCAGACATTAACCTTTCTGCTGTGGTTTCTGAGGTGAATCTGGTGGGTTCTAACCCAAGAGAGTGGTGAGCCTGTTGGTAATGGGGAAAAAATATACATGGGAAATTCAGCAAAATATGAGATTGAAGGTTTAGGAAAGGTGATTCTGAAGATGACCTCTGGGAAAGAGTTGACTTTGAACAATGTTCTGTATGTACCAGAAATACGGAAGAATCTTGTGTCTGGATCACTTCTGAATAAGCATGGATTTCGGATGGTGTTCGAGTCTGATAAAGTAGTTTTGACTAAAAATAAGATGTATGTGGGAAAATGGTATGTAACTGATGGGCTCTTAAGCTCAATGTAATGGTTGTTAAACCCAAGAATATCAATAAAGCTAGTTCTTCTGCTTATATTGTTGAGTACTCTAATCTATGGCATGGTAGATTAGGACATGTTAATTTTAATTCATTGCGGAAATTAATTAACATGAATCACATTCTCAATTTTAAAATTGATAACAAACATAAGTGTGATACTTGTGTTGAGGCAAAACTAACTAGATTATCTTTTCATAGTATTGAAAGAAACTCTGAACCACTTGATCTCATTCATACTGATGTATATGATTTTAATTCAATAAAATCGAGATGCGGTAATAAATATTTTTTTACCTTTATTGATGATTGCACAAAATTTTGCTATGTGTATTTGATGAAAAACAAGGACGAAGCTATAGAGAAATTTGTTCTCTATAAGAATGAAGTTGAGAACCAACTGAATAAAAGAATTAAGGAGTTAATAAGTGATCGTGGTGGTGAGTATGTTTTTCCTTTTGAATCAATTTGTGAACAAAATGGAATCATACATCAAACCACAGCTCCTTATTCACCTCAATCCAATGAGATTGCAGAACGAAAGAATCGTACCTTGAAAGAGATGATGAACGCTATGTTAATCAGCTCTGGCTTACCTCAGAATATGTGGGGAGAAGCTGTTTTATCAGCTAATTACCTTTTAAATAAGGTACCACGGAAAGAAGCATGGAAAACTCCTTATGAAATTTGGAAAGGAAGAGTATCTTCCTATAAATTCCTATGAGTGTGGGGGTAACTTGCCAAGGTAGTCATTCCTCCACCTAAGAAGGTGAAGATAAGACTAAAAATTGTTGATTGTGTTTTCATAGGATATGCACATAACAGTAATGCTTATCGATTTCTTGTGTATGAGTCTAATGTACCAGATATTCACAAGAATACGATAATGGAATCGAGGAATGCATCCTTTTTCGAATATGTTTTTCCCTGTAAAACTAATCCGAATTCAAATGTGCACAAACGGGCACATGAGACTATCATTGAAGATAGTTAGGACCAAGAACACATAAATGTTCTAGAGGATCAACAAGTTGTTGAACTTGAACCAAGACGTAGCAAAAGAGCTAGAACGGAAAAATCATTTGGTCCAGATTTTCTGACATTTTTGCTAGAGAATGATCCTCAAAGCTATAATGAAGCTGTAAGGTCAGCTGATGGTGCTTTGTGGAAAGATGCCATCAATAGTGAAATTGAATCCATCTTACAAAATCACACTTGGGAGTTAGTGAATCTTCATACAGGATGTAAACCTTTAGGGTCCAAGTGGATTTTCAAAAGGAAAATGAAGGCAGATGGATCAATTGATAAGTACAAAGCAAGACTTGTAATTAAAGGTTACAGACAACGTGAAGGTCTTGATTACTTTGATACTTATTCTCCTGTAACGAGAATAAATTCCATAAGGATGATACTAGCGATTGCAGCTTTGCGCAATCTTGAGGTACATAAGATGGATGTGAAAACAGCCTTTCTGAATGGAGATTTAGATGAAGAAATCTACATAGAACAACCTGAAGGCTTTATAGCTCCAGGACAAGAAAAGAAAGTCTGTAAGTTAGTAAAATCCTTGTATGGATTGAAACAAGCTCCGAAACAATGGCATAAAAAGTTTGA
Source organism: Zanthoxylum bungeanum (assembly GCA_019454045.1). Lineage (NCBI taxonomy): Eukaryota > Viridiplantae > Streptophyta > Magnoliopsida > Sapindales > Rutaceae > Zanthoxylum > Zanthoxylum bungeanum. Next base: position 13,694 of record SKCR01053421.1, on the reverse strand, counting down.
CGACACCATGTTGGCAAATGATTTCACAATCAATGAATGTGATAAGTGTATTTATGTCAGAGAGACAGAAGTTGGCTATGTCATTTTATGTCTCTACGTTGATAACATACTGATTGTCGGGAGTAATGATAAAATGGTGAAATCCACCAAGAATATGTTGAAATCCAAGTTTGACATGAAAGACATGGGTCTAGCAGATGTCATTCTGGGAATAAAGATCCCGAGAAGTCCAGATGGACTTATTCTTTATCAGTCGCACTATGTGGACAAGATTCTTGGTAAATTCAACAGTGATGATTCTGATGTGGCTAGAACTCCTTTAGATGTGAGTCTACACCTATCAAAGAATAGAAGAGATGGTATATCTCAAGTAGAATACTCCAGAGTGATCGGGAGTCTGATGTACTTATCGAGTTGTACGATGCCTGATATAGCCTGTACATTAAACAAGCTCAGCAGATATACGAGTAATCCAGGGGTTGATCACTGGAAGGCAATAGTAAGAATACTCAGGTATTTACGTTTTACTCGTAATTATGGGTTGCACTATCATAGCTATCCAGCCGTAATCGAAGGATACAGTGATGCAAACTGGATATCTGATATGAAAGACTCAAAGTCTACTAGTGGCTATGAGTTTACACTAGCAGGTGCAGCTATATCATGGAAATCCTCCAAACAGAATGTGATAGCCAGATCTATAATGGAATCAGAATTCATTGAATTAGATAAGTGTGCTGAAGAAGCAGAATGGCTGCGAAATTTTCTAGAGGATATTCCAAGTTGGCCTAAGCCAGTGTCAGCGATTTTCATTCATTGCGATGGTCAATCTACAATTGGAATGGCACATAACAATTTGTATAATGGTAAGTCTAGACATATTCGTCGTAGAAGTTGGCCTAAGCCAGTGTCAGCGATTTTCATTCATTGCGATAGTCAATCTACAATTGGAATGGCACATAACAATTTGTATAATGGTAAGTCTAGACATATTCGTCGTAGACACAATACCGTTAGACAATTACTCTCTACTGGAGTTATTTCGATTGACTATGTAAAGTCAAAGGATAACATTGTGGATCCGCTAACCAAATGGTTAAACAGAGAGTTAGTTGTGAAATCATCGAGGGGAATGAGACTAAAGCCCATTAGATAAATGTTTATTACGAAGGAAAACCCAACTTTGTTGACTGGAGATCCCAAGATTTAGGTTCAATGGGACAACATACTCGTAAAAGACATAATTGGTTCAATGTGGGGGTACCCTCTAGTCCATTCCTATGGTGAAATGAAACAGTGATGCTCGTATGGATAGAGGTTAAGCAAAGACTTTTAATGATTCTTATGCGTCGGGAATCCAAGCAGAGTATTACGAGATACTCTTAAATAAGAAATCACCTATGTGAGAGAGAAATGGGGCCGCTTCAAATGGAATTGTACGGGGCTCAATTCTTAGAAACTCTGGCAGAACCAGGTTGATGTTCATATCCAAAATGAACATAATAATGAGAACTCAGATGTGTTAGGTAAAATATCTGTGTGATATATGTTTTCCATTTACATGAACGGCAGTACAGTTCAATGACATCGCGTCCACTGTCAGCCAGTAAATGAGATATATTTTCACAAGGGAAGGTTCAAAGGCTGAGGCCTACCTATCCTATGCAGGTATTGAACCGTTGAACTCTTCTAGGTCAAAACAAAATGTTTTATAAAATAATTTTATTTGACGTTTTTTCGCCAATTTCATTCATGTGGGGGATTGTTGGAAAATGCTTATGAGTAAGCACTTTGAGGCAAAATTTTAAGCATGGTCCACTTCGTGTTAGTGGTTGTTATTGAATGATTCAGATACTCCTCCGTGAGTAGTTCGAAATGATATATTCGTATGCTTAAAATGGTGCTTGGGTGAATGAGAAATTGTTGCTCAAAGTTCACCCATTGGTATTGGAAAATAAAGAGAAATGTGTTTGTCCCACATGGGAAAGCTAATAGAGAAAGTTTTGTGCTTATATATGATTACTCATATGTAGATGGGTAAGAGTTATAAGGATAGAGGCTCTCTCTATGTGCGCGCGCCGGGGGGGGTGCAAATCAAAATCCAAACAGGCTTGGCTCGTGTGCTCCCGCGCGTCCTGCGTACACGAATGCCAGACCAAATTATGAGGGCCCGGCCCAGCCAATTTTTGCAAGTCTCTTTATTTTTTCCAAGCCTTTTGAAGTTCCATAACAGTTAATTTAATTAACTTGGTGGTTACTGCAAGTGAAAGGCCACTCATTTATGTGATTTAATTGGCATATCAATTTCTTTAAAAATGGGATGTGATTTTCATTTTTTGGAAATACACAACACAGAGAGTGAGAAGAGATTTTCAGAGCATTTTGTTTTCCTTTTGTTTTTTAGAAGAGTTCAAACACTTTTGAGGTTCGTTGGAAACGGGTTTTGGTGGTGCCCATACTCTTTCGTTTTCCGTTGCATCCTGGGAAACAAACGTCTCACGTTCTACTGCACTTTTGGTAGGGGACGGATTTGTTTTAAGGAGATTGTTGACATCAACAAGCCTCAGAAGAAAGAAGCAGTGGTTCGGTTTGGTACGGTTCCTATCAGAGTCAGGGGCTTCATCGCTTTCAGTGGTTCGGTTAGAGGCAGAGGAAAGTGAAGCAGTGGTTCGGTGCAGACGCTTTCAACAGTTTCATCGCTTTCAGAGGCTCGCCTTCAGCTTCATCAGAGTCTGCTTTCAGAGTCTCATTTCATAGGCAGACGCACATCGGTTTCAGTGGCAGACACACAAAGCCTTCAGTAGTCAGCGGCTGATTTCTGCTTCCGCTCGCCAGTGTCTGCCTCCGCTCTCCAGGGTCTGCTGTGTGGGTCTGCCGAGAGGATCTACTGGGCTGAGATTAAGCCAAATTCGGATTTTCCCAATTACCAATTAATATTTGTAATATTTGTACTACAAAATTTTCATTTTAAAAAAAAAAATTTAACTTAAAAATCTCAGGTAGTAGCTTTAATGATTCTCCAGGGGGGAAAGAAGAATTATCTTTCCATCTGATTTCAACTAATCAAGTCAAAATCTTAAATGGATGGTTGTTTTTTTAACTAATCAATCCATATATTTGTTTTTTAAATTTCAAAAATAACCAAGGGCCGTCATGTGTCACTTTGGATAAGGAAGCACTCTAAATTAAAACAATATTTAATGATTTGTATAATATTTTACCCAACATTTCAAAACATATTATACAAACATTATTTTTTAAATTAAAAAATTCAGTTATTATTATCATGGAGAATGCGATTTTCTCACTCTTCTTGATCATTTGACATCATTTTTTTTTAAATGATAAATTTTAATTATCTATCTTGGGTCAAATGTCAACTCTCTCACGATCTCCTCTCCTAAATTTTCCAGGGAAAATCCCAGATCCGACGCCGTATTGGTATTCTAATTTTGGTTCAATAGCACTAGTAAACAATTAATGGGCTAAAAAATAGTAAACTTCTTTAGTTCATCAACCCATCTATTTTATAACAGAAAGGCCATGATATATTTTTTTAAACTCAAACACTCATGTATATTTTTGGACTTAAATCTATATTATATTTTTTTCTATTGCAATAGTTAAGTCAACGGTACTATCCTTTTGAAATTATCAATAATAATTATTAATTCAATAATCAATATTAAATTATCTATATGTTATGACACTATTAAAACAATAACTGTATGTACTTATTAATAAATTTAAAATAATTCTAAATAATATATGAATATATGGTGACATTCAATTGAATTCAATAATCAATATTAAAATATCTATATGTAACGACACTATTAAAACAGTTAGTGTATGTACTTATCACTAATTTTAAAATAATTCTAAATAATATATGAATTTATGTCGACATTCAATTGAACTGTAGGAGTGATGACCGATTGATATAAATATCTGATCAGAACTTAATGATGAGATAAATTTGTGTTAGTGTACTATATCAATTATATATCAATATTTATATAAGATTGATCCAACATGAGTCCCATTTTATACCTAAATTGTTGATCTAATGCTCAACAAAAACTCAGCTTACGGGTCTTACTTCTTCGTCAACACTAGGGTTGTAGATGAATTGAGCCGTTCATTCTTCTACTCACATTTTGGCTTGGTTCGAGATCGATTCGTTTAATAAATGAGATACTCGAACGTGAAAATAATCGCTAGATCGACTATCAAACACTTGAATTGTCTCATTTTTAACTCACGAACACCATTCGAAATAAACTTGATTCAGATCATATAAACACAACACAACTCGACTCGATAATATAATATAATATGTGTGTGAAACAAACATTTGAATTTTATAGGGAATAGTTTAAAATTTGAAGAAGTAAATAAAAATAATCCAAAAATTATATTTTTTAAATCTAATAATTTAGTAATTGAATTTGAGTCAAACTCAATCTCAATATTTTCTTAACGAGTCAAACTTAAACAACACATTTAAAAATAGATTCGAGCTCGAGCCCTACTCGATGTCATATAAGAATTAATCAAACTGAATTCGAACAATTCGATTACAACCTAGTCAACACCGACAAAAACGTAATCCTTAACAAAATCTTTTGTATCGTAGGGCATTTGGCAAATTGCTACGATGCTCACGAACGACCAGGATTGATTTTTTTTTTTGTAACGGAGTCATTTTTGTGTTCCTATTATTGAAATATAAAACCCAAATTTGAAACATTTTAAAGTCGGTCCACATTGTAGCATAGGAAAAAAATTTAGTTTACTTTTGAGGTTCGTTGATTTTAGCTTCATTTGGTTCATTTTCGGTTTGATGAATTGGAATGACTCGTATTGGACCTATTTAATGAAAGCCCAAGACTCTACGAATTTGAGCTGAAACCCAAATTTACAAATTTATTTTTTTGAGTCGAAATATATATATATTGTGCCTCATTTTCAATAATTATTATTAAGTCTCCATCATGATACTCTGATTTTCATTTAACACCCAATGATCTTTAAATGTCAAATATTTACCTCCTAATGAGTTTGAATAATTAAATGGTAACATCTAATCTCCTCCTCATATATAGTGTAAAGGAAAGATGAGATAAATAAATTAGAATAATAAACATATCATAGGACATTAGGAGTAACCACTTATTATCCCAATTTATAATAATCATAAGATAACTAAAATAAAGAGATCACAACATAATATTCTTATGAAAAACAAAATATTTTTGTTTAAATCATCGTTTAAGCAGTGTTTTAAAATGCGTTATTCGCTAATCGAATGGCAGTCGGTGCCTAATGCCTAAAGCATCTAAACGCCACTTAAGCAAGACCGAGGAAATTCCTCTGAGAATACAAACATTTAGGTTTCTTGCTAAATTTGGAGATTTTAGGATTTTGGTGAAATTTGGTTAAATTTGAGTGATGGAAAAGATTTGTAGATTGTTAATTTCATGAGAAGCTAATAAAAATTGAAGAATTTTAGGATTTTAAAATATTAAGTTTTTTTAATAGGAAGAAGACGCAATGACGTGAGGGGGAAGGAGACACATTGAGGCCTGAGGGGATAAGAGAACGCGATTTAGATTTTAATTAATTACTTTTTTATTCTTAAATAAATACATGATGAATTACGTCATTTTGGGTATAAGAAAATCCCAAACACGTTGAATTCATCACATTATTTTTTTTTAAAACCCTCAAAACATAACCGTTTTGAGCTAGAATTTTAAAAAAATTATAATGTCATAAGCGACCACGATTATACCTTATTCTATAATCAGATGTACAAGGTCTCTACCCACAACAATTCAAGTCCACTAAGTTGTTTTTAAAATATGTTTTTACAATTGACGATCCACCGTCAAATCATCATCCATCATTCGGCTTAAGTGGAATAAATAAAATTATCACTGTCTCATGATCTTATAAAATTTCTGACTGTCTCAGGATTTATAAAAAAATAATTTTCTGGGATTTAAACCCAAGACCTCAAAATGAGATTCTATGCCTTATACCACTAAACCACGCTCATTAGAAGACCAAATGATTTAACCCTCATCTAATAAAGACAATGTTGGAAGATGCTTATTCATAAGCATTTTGAGGCTCAATTTTAAGCATGGTCCACTTCGTGTTAGTGGTTGTTATTGAATGATTCGGATACTCCTCCGTGAGTACTTCGAAATGGTATATTCATATGCTTAAAATGGTGCTTGGGTGATGAGAAATTGTTGCTCAAAGTTCACCCATTGGTGTTGGAAAATAAAGAAAAGTAAGCTTGTCCCATATGGGAAAGCTATAGAGTGAATATTATGCTTATATAAGATTGCTCATATGTAGATGGGTAAGAGTTATAGGATATAGGCTCTCTCTACGTGCGCGCGGGGGGGGGTGCAAATCAAATCCGAATCAAGCTTGGCTCGTGTGCACCTGCGTACACGAATGCCGGACCAAATTGAGCGGGCCTGGCCCAGCCAATTTTTGGATGTCTCTTTATTTTTTCCAAGCCTTTTTGTGTTCCATAACAGTTGAATCAATGACAATTAATCAACTTTGTGGTTACAATTTGAGATTAATGACATGAATTAACTTGATGGTTACAACAAATGTAAAGCCTCTCATTGATGAGACTTAATTGGCATGTTATTTTCTTTTAATATAGTAGTGTTTTCGTTTTTTAAAAACACACATATTACACACAAGAGAAAATTGGAATTTCGAAAATCTTTTGAGAGAGTTCAAGCACTTCGGTTGTTCGTTGAAGTCGGATTTGGTGCATCCTGGGAAACAGACGTCTCGCGTTCTACTGCACCGATCGGTAGGGGACGAATTTGTTTTAAGGATATTATTGCCACAACAAGCCTCGGAATTCTTCCTGTTGCTGATCCGTGTCTTATTCTCAACTCACTGCCTGCAACTGTCTTCTATTTTATTTGTATTGTTGATTACTGTATCACTGTTGTTAATTGTACTTTTGTGTTCAGTTTACTGTCTGTTCAAAGTCCGTTGTAAGAACACAGTAAACAAATAAGTTGTAATAGTCTTAAAACAAAATTCGCTCTGTGGATATGGAAAACAGTCCAAACACAGTAGATGTTCTCTGGCAGCCCATGTGGTTGGGCAGAATGTTGTGGCAGCCCCTGTGGCTAGCCAAAGTGCAGTGGCAGCCTCTTCGGCTGGCCAACTTGCTTCAGCCTCTGGGCTTAATATGGCAGCTGCTGTGGCTGGCCAAAGTGTCACTGCCTCTATGGCTAGACAACCTGTTGGACATGTGAGCCATGTCAATCCTGCTGCGGAAAAACCTGAAAAATTCAGTGGACAGAATTTTAAACGGTGGCAACAGAAAATGTTTTTCTACTTGACCACGTTGAACCTAGCAAGGTTTCTAAAGGAAGATGCTCCTGTACCCGCGGAGGGTGAGATTGATATCCAAGTGATCACTGCAATCGATGCTTGGAAACATTCTGAATTCCTATGTAGGAATTATGTGCTAAATGGGACTGAGTGATTCCTTGTACAGTGTGTACGCCGGAATGAAAACAGCAAAAGGGCTTTGGGAATCTTTAGACCGAAAATATAAAACTGAGGATGCCGGTACTAAGAAATTTGTCGTAGGCCGTTTCCTAGATTTAAGATGGTTGATTCCAAAACTGTGTTAAGTCAAGTACAAGAATTGCAAATTATTCTAGCAGAAATACATGCTGAGGGGATGGTTTTAAGTGAAACCTTTCAAGTAGCCTCGATAATTGAAAAACTACCACCTGGTTGGAAAGATTTCAAGAATTACCTAAAGCATAAGCGAAAAGAAATGAGTATTGAAGACTTGGTTCTTAAGCTCAGAATTGAGGAAGATAATCGTGTATCTGACAAGAGAGGCATAACTCATGAGGCCAAAGCAAATGTTGTTGAACATGGCCAAAAGAACAAGAACCCTAAGAACAAAGGGTCAAAGATGGGCCCTAAAGGAGGAGTTTCCAAGAAATCCAAATTTCAAGGAAAATGCTTCAACTGTGACAAAATGGGTCACAAATCTTCTGAGTGCAGATTGCCGAAGAAGAAAAAGAATCAAGAGGCTAATGTGATGGAAAATGTGACTCAAGATGTTTCAGACATTAACCTTTCAGCTGTGGTTTCTGAGGTGAATCTCTGTGGGTTCTAACCCAAGAGAGTGGTGGATTGACACTGGTGCCACTCGACATGTGTGCTCGGACAAGAGCATGTTTTCTTCATTTGAGTCCTGCTGGTAATGGGGAAAAAATATACATGGGAAATTCAGCAACATCTGAGATTGAAGGTCAAGGAAAGGTGATTCTGAAGATGACTTCTGGGAAAGAGTTGACTTTGAACAACGTTCTGTATGTACCAGAAATTCGGAAGAATCTTGTGTCTGGATCGCTTTTGAACAAGCATGGATTCCGGATGGTGTTCGAGTCTGATAAAGTAGTTTTAACTAAAAATGGGATGTATGTGGGAAAAGGTATGTAACTGATGGGCTCTTTAAGCTCAATGTAATGTTTGTTAAACCTAAGAATATCAATAAAGCTAGTTCTTCTGCTTATATTGTTGAGTACTCTAATCTATGGCATGGTAGATTAGGACATGTTAATTTTAATTCATTACGGAAATTAATTAACATGAACCACATTCCCAATTTTAAAATTGATAACAAACATAAGTGTGATACTTGTGTTGAGGCAAAACTAACTAGATCATCTTTTCATAGTATTGAAAGAAACTCTGAACCACTTGATCTTATTCATACCGATGTATGTGATTTTAATTCAATACAATCGAGAGGCGGTAATAAATATTTTATTACCTTTATTGATGATTGCACTAGATTTTGCTATGTGTATTTGATGAAAAGCAAGGACGAAGCTATAGAGAAATTTGTTCTCTATAAGAATGAAGTTGAGAATCAACTGAATAAAAGAATTAAGGAGTTGAGAAGTGATCGTGGTGGTGAGTATGTTTTTCCCTTTTGAATCACTTTGTGAACAAAATGGAATCATACATCAAACCACAGCTCCTTATTCACCTCAATCCAATGGGATTGCAGAACGGAAGAATCGTACCTTGAAAGAGATGATGAACGCTATGTTAATCAGCTCTGGCTTACCTCAGAATATGTGGGGAGAAGCTGTTTTATCAGCTAATTACCTTTTAAATAAGGTACCACGGAAAGATGCAGGGAAAACTCCTTATGGGATGTGGAAAGGAAGCACCTTCCTATAAATTTCTACGAGTGTGGGGGTGTCTTGCCAAGGTAGTTATTCCTCCACCTAAAAAGGTGAAGATATGACCAAAAACTGTTGATTGTATTTTCATAGGATATGCACATAACAGTAATGCTTATCGATTTCTTGTGCATGAGTCTAATATACCAGATATTCACAAGAATACGATAATGGAGTCGAGGAATGCATCATTTTTCGAATACGTTTTTCTTGTAAAACTAATTCGAATTCAAATGTACACAAACGGGTACATGAGACTATCTTGAAGATAGTCAGGACCGAGAACAAATAAATGTTCCGGAGGATCAACAAGTTGTTTGAACTTGAACCAAGACGTAGCAAAAGAGCTAGAACGGAAAAATCATTTGGTCCAGATTTTTTGACATTTTTGCTAGAAAATGATCCTCAAAGCTATAACGAAGCTGTAAGGTCAGCTGATGGTGCTTTGTGGAAAGATGCCATCAATAGTGAAATTGAATCCATCTTACAAAATCACACCTGGGAGTTAGTGGATCTTCCTCCAGGATGTAAACCTTTAGGTCCAAGTGGATTTTCAAGAAGAAAATGAAGGCAGATGGATCAATTGACAAGTACAAAGCAAGACTTGTAATTAAAGGTTACAGACAACGTGAAGGTCTTGATTACTTTGATACTTATTCTCCTGTAACGAGAATAAATTCCATAAGGATGATAATAGCGATTGCAGCTTTGCGCAATCTTGAGGTACATCAGATGGATGTGAAAACAGCCTTTCTAAATGGAGATTTAGATGAAGAAATTTACATGGAACAACCTGAAGGCTTTATAGCTCCAGGACAAGAAAAGAAAGTCTGTAAGTTGGTTAAATCCTTGTATGGATTAAAACAAGCTCCGAAACAGTGGCATAAAAGTTTGATGACACCATGTTAGCAAATGGTTTCAAAATCAATGAGTGTGATAAATGCATTTATGTCAGAGAGACAGAAGTTGGCTATGTTATTTTATGTCTCTACGTTGATGACATATTGATTGTCGGGAGTAATGTTAAAATGGTGAAATCTACCAAGAATATGCTGAAATCCAAGTTTGACATGAAAGACATGGGTCTAGCAGATGTCATTCTGGGAATAAAGGTCTCGAGAAGTCCTGATGGACTTATTCTTGATCAGTCGCACTATGTGGACAAGATTCTTGGTAAATTCAACAATGATGATTCTGCTGTGGCTAGAACTCCTTTAGATGTGAGTCTACACCTATCGAAGAATATGGGGAGATGGTATATCTCAAGTAGAATACTCTAGAGTGATCGGGAGTTTGATGTATCTATCGAGTTGTACAAGACCTGATATAGCCTGTACAGTAAACAAGCTCAGCAGATATACGAGTAATCCAGGGGTTGATCACTGGAAAGCAATAGTGAGAGTACTTAGGTACTTACGTTTTACTCGTAATATATGGGTTGCACTATCATAGATATCCAGCTGTAGTCGAAGGATACAGTGATGCTAATTGGATATCTGACATGAAAGACTCAAAGTCTACCAGTGGCTATGTGTTTACACTAGCAGGTGCAGCTATATCATGGAAATCCTCCAAACAGACTGTGATAGCCAGATCTACAATGGAATCAGAATTCATTGCATTAGACAAGTGTGCTGAAGAAGCAGAATGGCTTCGAAATTTTCTAGAGGATATTCCAAGTTGGCCTAAGCCAGTGCCAGCAATTTGCATTCATTGCGATAGTCAATCTGCAATTGGAAGGGCACATAACAATATGTATAATGGTAAGTCTAGACATATTCGTCGTAGACACAATACCGTTAGACAATTACTCTCTACTGGAGTTATTTCGATTGACTATGTAAAGTCAAAGGATAACATTGCGGATCCGCTAACCAAAGGGTTAAATAGAGAGTTGGTTGTGAAATCATCGAGGGGAATGGGACTAAACCCCATTAGATAAATGTTTATTACGAAGGAAAACCCAACCTTGTTGACTGGAGATCCCAAGATCTAGGTTCAATGGGACAACCTACTCGTAAAAGACATAATTGGTTCACTGTGGGGGGTTTACCCTCTAGTCCATTCCTATGGTGAAATGAAATAGTGATGCTCGTATGGATTGAGGTTAAGCAATGCTTTTAATGATTCTTATGCGTCGGAAATCCGAGCAGAGTATTACGAGATGCTCTTAAATAAGAAATCACCTATGTGAGAGAGAAGTGGGGCCGCTTCAAAGGGAATTGTACGGGGCACAATTCTTAGAAACTCTTGCAGAACCAGGTTGATGTTCATGGCCAAAATGAGCATAACAATGAGAACTCAGATGTGTTAGGTAAAACATCTGTGTGATATATGTTCTCCATTTACATGAACGGCAGTACAGTTCAATGACATCGCATCCACTGTCAGCCAGTAAATGAGATATATTTTCACAAGGGAAGGTTCAAAGGCTGAGGTACCTATCATATGCAGGTGTTGAACCGTTGAACTCTTCTAGGTCAAAATAAAATGTTTTATAAAATAATTTTATTCGACGTTTTTCGCCAATTTCATTCATGTGGGGGATTGTTGGAAGATGCTTATTCATAAGCATTTTGAGGCTCAATTTTAAGCATGGTCCACTTCGTGTTAGTGGTTGTTATTGAATGATTCGGATAATCCTCCGTGAGTACTTCGAAATGGTATATTCATATGCTTAAAATGGTGTTTGGGTGAATGAGAAATTGTTGCTCAAAGTTCACCCATTGGTGTTGGAAAATAAAGAAAAGTAAGCTTGTCCCATATGGGAAAGCTATAGAGTGAATATTATGCTTATATATGATTACTCATATGTAGATGGGTAAGAGTTATAAGGATAGAGGCTCTCTCTAAGTGCGCGGGGGGGGGGGGGGCAAATCAAATCCGAATCAAGCTTGGCTCGTGTGCACCCGCGTGTCCTGCGTACACGAATGCCGGACCAAATTGAGCGGGCCTGGCCCAGCCAATTTTTGGATGTCTCTTTATTTTTTCCAAGCCTTTTTATGTTCCATAACAGTTGAATCAATGACATTAATCAACTTTGTTGTTACAATTTGAGATTAATGACATGAATTAACTTGATGGTTACAACAAATGTAAAGCCTCTCATTGATGAGACTTAATTGGCATGTTATTTTCTTTTAATATAGTAGTGTTTTCGTTTTTTTAAAAACACACATATTACACACAAGAGAAAATTGGAATTTCGAAAATCTTTTGAGAGAGTTTCAAGCACTTCGGTTGTTTCGTTGAAGTCGGATTTGGTGCATCCTGGGAAACAGACGTCTCGCGTTCTACTGCACCGATCGGTAGGGGACGATTTGTTTTAAGGAGATTGTTGCCACAACAAGCCTCAGAATTCTTCCTGTTGTTGATCCGTGTCTTATTCTCAACTCACTGCCTGCAACTGTCTTCTATTTTATTTTATTGTTGATTACTGTATCACTGTTGTTAATTGTACTTTTTTGTTCATTTACTGTCTGTTCAAAGTCCGTTGTAAGAACACATAAACAAATAATTTGTAATAGACAACAATTGCTATAACATTATAGATTAATACCAAAATATCCTGCAAAACCAAAAACATAAAAAATGTGATAAAATAAAATTAGCACTTCCTAATATCATAAGATAAATAATAAATAAATAAAATAAATATATTGTTACATAACGCTTAGAACATAAGTTTTTTAGAATTTTTTTTTTCAATCATGGATTATATAAACTAATTCTTGCAGGATTTATACTCAAATTTTAACCAGTTGCACAAACCTCATATTTCAACATATGTAAGTGGGTGAGACTTTATGAAATGTTTTTACAACTTTGTGATATTAATGAGAAAACATAAGGGAGCTACAAGATAATTTCCTCTAAAACAAATCAAAAACGGGATAAAAAACTACCACCAGAGTTTGGTGAATTTAAAACTAACATTTAAATACGACATCAATATATAATTAACATTAATTTATAAATTAATTTATTATCTAATAATTACAAGAATTATTTTTATATTAATTTGTGTCCAGTCATTAACTTGACGTATTCTTCTGTCTGAATAGAAGGCAAAATTACTCATCCACCTCCCCGGACAAAACCCCTCATCTTGTCCCAATGTGTAATTCCAAAAATGTCCCTCCATTTGTCAAAATTATTCCCTCAATTATTACAACTCATTTTGCCAATAATTCTATATTTATATATATATATATATATATATATATATATATTAATTTAAAAATAAATATACTAATTATAATTCTCTTGCCATTTTCTTAATTTTTTTTTTTGATTTTTGTTAATAAGTATTACAAATTTCGTATTTATTCATTTAATTTTTTTTGATTCATTTTTAATTTAATTAACACTACTTATGTGTAAGAAAAATATAATTTAACCAAATAAATTTTGTGATAGTCTATT
>SKCR01053420.1:0-53852 GCA_019454045.1 Zanthoxylum bungeanum | reverse complement strand
AAGGTTGAATCGTTATTAACATAATGTTGATAACGATACCTTTCCGTCAAAAGCCCAGCTTTGTACGTTGGTATGTTCTTCCATGTATGTCTTCTTCTTGAAGACGTTTAATGTACCAATAGGCACAATGCCTTGTGGTACAACAACTAGTATCCAAAATAGTTGTTATACATGGAATCCATTTCGGACTCATGGCTCTTTGCCATAATAGGGAGTCGATCCTTGTATCACTTCCTCAAAACGTAGTCGGTGGATATACCTTCATAAGATTGACATCTTTATGAGGTTAGATCAGAAACCCATACCCTAGGTCGTTTTCTGACTCTTTCCGATCTACTCAGTTCTTGTGTATTCGAAGATTAATGGTACAGATTCATCATTGATGAACTATTTGTGTTCCATTAAGGACTTCGTGCCTAGAACAGTATTACTCCGATTTTCATCGAGTATCACTATCCTCCCACTGACCACTGCAATATCGGTATTCCTCTTAGGAAAACCGCATGGTGAGCAACAATCACATTGTTCTCATGTGAGATTTACAAGTACTATACTAAAGGTTTCCCTTAGGATACCGATATTGGCACTTATCCAATTTGGGTCCTTAGTTTGGTATCATCCAAACGTTATGCCTGGCATACCCAAATTATCAGGAATGAGAAAACCTTGTTTCTTCCTGTTCATATCCTTATGCACCTGTCAAACAGATTTATATGGAACCTTATTCGAAATAAGTTATTGCACTGTTAAAACTTATCCGTTGAAGGAAATGGTAGCTCAGAGCGACTCTTGATTAATCTTATCATGTCTAACATGATTTGGTTAATCCGTTCGGACACACCGTCACTTTGATGTGTTCCGAGAGGAGTCCTCATTTGAAAGAATACTATACTCTTTCAAGTATTATGAAACTTACTGCTTAAGTATTTTCCAATACGGTCTTACCGTGGCGGCATAATACTATAGCCAATCTGTTTGTCTATTTCCGTGTCGAAACTCTAAAAGTTTCCGATTTGTGTTATTTCAAAAGAAACACATAACCATAACGTGATGCCCAATCCGTTTAAGGTCACGAAATATTCATGTTCACATCTAGTCCTAGCTAGATATGGGCCCACTAACTTCACCATGAATAGGGCTAACAGATCGGTGGCACTTATACTATTACCAAGTAAATAGTATTTTAGGTACTTTACCTAATAAACTAGATCGTAGACCTTATTTGAATAGAGAAATCAGTCCTAGTACCCACTCTTCAAAAGTGTGGATATACGAGTCTCGTTAAATTGTGTGTCCTAGACAACAATGCCACAAATAAGTCTCTATTGATCAAATCAATTTGAGCTATTTATTTGTCATTTTATATGTTTGAGATTTTTTTATATATTTAAAAATATAAATTCTGTTATTTACATCTAATGTATTTATCTCAGTATCATCTTTATATAATAAAACACTTAGTGTTCTATAATATAAAGGTTTTTTCCGTAACGGATTAAACACTGATATAGAGATAGTGTCTCTAGTCAAACTAGTTACTTGTAACATTTCCTAATTTAAGTACATACCCAAAGGGTAGTTCCTAAACTTAGGTATCTACGGTCGAAACAGCGACTTTCGTCCCGTTTTCCGATTCGCAGAGAAATCTCGGCTTGAAGTCAGTATCCAGCTCATAGCGGATTCTGAATATCAATACATAATATTTTATGTACCACACTAAGTATTTAAAATCCAATTTCAATACTAGTAGTGAACATAACTAAGACAATATTTTTAAAGTTAGAGCCTCGCCCTTCTTTTAATTCCTTCGTGTCTGCCATATCCAAATGGTAGTCACTTTGGGATATGTCAATTATCCTTTTCAATATTTCAGAAACCTTAGGCCAAGCCTTTGGTTTTTAGAATATCGAAACGATGTGCACCTCGTGCTACATGCCCAATTGCAAACTTTGACTTTATCTCCTCTAGAATAGTCAATTAATTCTCCAAGAATTATAATTGCAATTTTAATACTTCTTAAATCTAAAATTAGATTTATGACAAGTATATTAATTAAGCATTAAAGTCATCATCACATAAATCTTCCAAAGATTTTATGCTCTACTTATTTTGCTTAATTTTGGGCTTAAGGTATAATAAGTTATTTTATCAAATAAAGTAACCTATTATTTATTCCCAATTATTTAAAATATTTTAATCCCAGATTATATTTTAAATATCCAACTTTTTCAATTTTATCTTGATTACAATAGTCCAACTATTTAATCAATGATTAGTGATACTATACATATTATAATGATTATAATAGTCCAACTATATAATCAAATATAATCCAAATTAATTAACCTCAATTACATTGATTACTATAATCCAATTATAAAATCAACTGTAAACTGAAATTAATTAATTCAAATATATGATTAATATAATCCAATTATATATAATCAAGTATAATACAGTCCAACTGTTTATTAAAACAACAATTTAAATATTAGTCCAACTAACATTTAATCTAATGACGAAATAATTTAAATGAGCGCGTATGGCGAGTATTGAACGAGTATTGCAAATTCAATTCTTGCCTCCCACTATTTTTCCTCGAGCCTCTAACCCTCTGTCGAGTACTCGGGAAACTGTGTTTCCTAGTAGGCTAGGATCCCGTTAAATATCACACAATCTTGACTTTGGCCAACAAATTGTATGATAATTAACTAGGTAGATCTCGAAGATCAATTGGATCTCATCCAATTCCTAGATCCAGTAGGCGGATATCCAAATCCTAAACATATATCTTATATATGCCATACATCCAATGTATTACCTAACCTTTTCCTCTGAATCAACTAGGCCTTGCTTTGGCACAACAAACCTAGTGATCCCAGTCAAGCGCGGACCATTGACATGGAGCTTCGTAATCAATGTCAATGGACAAGAAGTGGTCTTGACTTTGGCCAACAAACCACAACTTGGACACGACACCAATATGGAACAAAGCCTCGTGATTCAAACACATCTTCGACGGACAAGGGCTTGACTTTGGCCAACACCCCTGCCAATCTCGGATCTTGAGTAAGAATCATTCAATGGAAGGAAAATAAACGCTTGATATTTAACGAGGGTTTTTCGCGTGCAAATTGGCTACCAATTTAAATTATCTTTGTTAAGGTCTCATCATCATACACCCTTAAACATGCATTCTAAACACATAATAAAGCGCATATGATAAATAATAATGATATGCGGATGGATACTTTACATTGATCCTAGATCAAATCTCTCACTTTCTCTCTCCTCTCTCCCGCTAGCACAAATATTTCTTCTACCCGTTACACTACACTTCTAAAGAAACCTCATTTACATGGAGGGGAATAGGTGAGAAGAGAATACAAAGAAATAGGAGATAAGGCTGGACACGCAGGTCCAATTTAATAAATCAAATTTATTACAACATTTTCTAAAATCGCCCCACCCGGCTAATATCCATCCGATATACATTATTCAAACATCACAACCATGTATTCATACAAGCATGTTATCAATCAATCTAATCCAATTAATTAATCTTGATAATTAGTGATCATCCAATGTTCAAACAAAGATTTGATTTTGTTCGAGTCAAACTCTTATTGCGAACACGTACTCAAAGTACGATTTCTCAATAAAATTAAATTACAGGATTAAATCCAATTTAATACGTATTTAATTCTAATTCATTATTAATTCCAAATAAAATATTAGACTTTATAAAATAAACTTTTACGACTTAAATTCCAAATTTAATCATTACGGGTCTCAAAGCCCGATTAATATCCAATATTAATTTAATTAAAGTCCAATGGGCTTTTAATTAATTTCTTGAGGCGTGGACTTTTGGTCAACTCGGGTCAAACCCGCAACCAAAGTCCAATCCGGGAGTTACCCCATAAGCCCTAAATTAATTTAGGCCCAATTAAACGTTAAAGGTTCATTAGTCGCATTTGGGCCTTTTGGAAGCGGTTTTGGGCCTAATTGGATCCAACCAATTTTGGCCTAACCAACTTTGTACAACAAAGTCCAATAAACCCCATAACAACTTTGAAAGCCCAAATCCAATTTTAAGCCCAATATTTAATTCAAAAAATTCCAAATTTTCCAATTAAATTACCTAAAGTGTATAGCATTATTAATTGCCCAATTCAAAGTTTCCAAAACATCAAATTTGTCCAATTAATCATGCTTAACATCAATTAATCATGTCCAACATAATTAAATCAAAATCAAAACCCAATTTCATGCTTCAAGAGTCTCGGCCAAAGGGGAAAAAATGCCCAAATCAAATTCAATCCAATTGAACCCATCAAACATAAATTCAACATCCCCAAATGATTTCCAAGTCATCCAATGAACAAAAATCAAAATCCAAGACATTAGGGAGCTAATCAAATTCGGCCATCACAAGCAAATTGGGGAAAAATTGTTCCAAACACTTTTTCATCAAATTGATCTAATCAATCATCAATTAAACAACATTCAAGCATTCTAAATCATCCAATTTCATTAAACATGCTCAAAATCAAGTTTACCCACAATTTGTCATGCCTAAAATTTAGGGAAAAATGGATCCAACCAATTTCATGAAATTGATTATGCACAACATCAATTCAACCTCATTCAAGCATACTATACTAACAATTTAATCATTTGATGCTCAAATTGAGTTTACCCAAATTAAAGTTTTGGCCAACATTAAGCAAATTGGGGAAAATCAATCCAATTAATTTTTCATCAAATTGATTACATATAACTCTAATTTATTCATATACAAGCATTTTTAAACAAACAATTTGTTAAAATCATGCTTAAATCAAAAAGCCCCAAATTTTGCTCAAGAACCCTAATTCGTTTTATGCAACCAATAGCTCTGATACCATTGTTGAGTTTCAATAAAGTCCCAAGATCATTATTTAACGAGGGTTTCAATAAAGTCCCAAGATCATAAATCATGCATAAAAACGAGTTGAATACAACCAAGGAGTAAGGCGGATTCATACTCACATTGATGGGTTTTGATGAAAAAGAATACAAGCCTTCAAGCTCTCAAACTCACGGTAATGGAGCTCCTTGTGCTGCTGGACTGCTCGGTTTTGGTCCTTCTTGTCTCTCCAAGATTCGGCCATGGATGGACTCCATGAAGCTCCAAGCTCCAAGCTTTTTCCATGCTCATAAATTTGTTTCCCTATCACCATAATATAACCCATGTGTGTGCTAGCACTACTCTTCTTAATTTGCTTCTCAAAATTTCGGTCAAACCAGAAAATTTTGTGAAGAAATCGGCTTGAAGCCGTGAGAGGGAGAAGAGAGAAAGATGAAGGGTTT
Source organism: Zanthoxylum bungeanum (assembly GCA_019454045.1). Lineage (NCBI taxonomy): Eukaryota > Viridiplantae > Streptophyta > Magnoliopsida > Sapindales > Rutaceae > Zanthoxylum > Zanthoxylum bungeanum. The sequence goes on along the minus strand of SKCR01053420.1, from coordinate 48,497 downwards.
TTGGCTCCAAAAGCCTAAAACCGTGAATCACAAAACAAGAGAGAGAAAGTGATGCTTTTTATATATTTTTATTTTTCTTTATTTACCAAGTAATATAAAATAAAAGGATATACAAAACTTTAATTAAAAAGTCAAAAAGCAAAAAGCAAAAGCTTTCAACTTTTCACCCATCACTTCTACTTTTACATCAAGTCACTTCACTTTAATAAAGTGACAACATATCATATCACATCACTCAAAGTGACAAGTGATTTGACAATTGACGCGCGTAGTGATTTGACGCTTCATGTGACTTGCGTGTCGCGTTCGAATTCGAAATGCGAATGCGCTCGCAATCAATCTTGGGCTCGGGTTCGCTAATTCCAAATTAATGAATTTTCCGTCGCGTCGTAATTAAATGATTACGCCTAGCGAAATCACTATTCACGTCGCTAACGAATTAATTCTAAATTAATTCGTTCGCCCGAAATAAAATCTAATTTTAATTTCGCGTCGAAATCCAATTTCTAATAATATATAAATATATTATTTTATCGATTAATTCCAAATTAATCGTCTCTCTCTTTTAATTAATATTTTATCCCAGATAAAATATCTCCGCAATTAATCCCAGATTAATTTTCTCTCTCTTCTAATAATCCTAAATTAATTAAAGTGCGAGTTATACATCATCGGTGAATCTTCAGGAAGCGACCCATGAGATCTCCGGATATGTTGGCAGTAAATACGGCCGTCGGATTATCCGAATACGTAAGCACCTCGTACTACGTTTATACCGATTTACAAGACAAGGTTGGCTTCTAGCAAAGCGCCATGCCTACCCAATTCTCTAGAAATATTCTTACAGGAATATATAGATCTGTATCAAGCGTAGTATACCATAGTATTGTGTATATCGGCCCAGTATCGGATAGTCACGTGCTAGGGCTGGGGCTGGATATGTGTCTGCCCCGTCCAAAGCACATGTCGGATGTCTGGTAACTAGTCTCTATAATCGGATATGTATGACCTAGTCATAATATCCCGATGGTTGCGCAACACTTAAGAGCACTAATACCGTATCCTGCGTGACATCATCTCCACTATGACTGGAGTGATACTTCCGTCTTGACATCACACCCAATACACTACGACTCTCTGATAAACCCAGAAGTGGTGTACGAGAACCGGTTAAAGCCCTGTACCACCAAGACGAAAGTCTATCGATTATCGTAAGTATTAGCGATGTAAGTCTCAGGTTAATACCATACACACCTACCCTGATTTCGGCCTCCCATAGACACATAGTCATAATACAATGGGATTCCGAGGGGTCTATCCAGAGCGAAGCTGTTTCCCGTACCATCGGTGAAACACGACCTCCTATCGCACTTGCATAAGTATCCAATACTTATAATATGAGAACTATGGCGTTGTGCCCTCACAACGCGCACAAGTGCAATACTAGCCTATTCCGCATTATCGATGTCCTGTCTCGATAATACTCCGGCTAGGGATATTTAATGATTAATCCTTCGGGGATTGATACTGTCTCATATCATTCTCAATCCAGGAACTAATCATATGGACCTCTCTTCATTTATACATTATGGTGATCTAATCACAAATGATGAGAGTGCAATTTCCTTGTCACATAGTTAATTTGTACAACAACACCGTGATCTGTACAAATAGTGACGCTATGGGTCATTTTGTCGAACAGATTTTAGTGTGGGAAGTGTGTTGGAGTAAGTTAGACTTGGAAAGGTTGATATTAGGCCCTAAAACTGGCCTCGTGTCACGAATCCAAACACCTCGCGTCGCGATGCATTATAGGAAAATAAACCCATATTTGATTCTATTTTGTGCGCGTCGCAACGCGCGTGGACTCGTGTCCCGACGCGAACCAAAAATAGCTCTCTGTCTTGGCCTTCTCCAGTTCGTGTCGCGACGCGTGGCCATTTTCCAGGATAAATTTTTTTTCAAAATCAGTTTCGACTCAAGATATTAGAGACCACCTGAGGGACTTCTTATCATCTAATAAACACGTTAATTACCATGACACAAACGGAAAACCTCATGTAGTGATGATAGTTTCAAAATATATTCCACGATATGTATTCTAATTAGTTGTCCATCAAAGATTATTGCAGGAACCACAAATTCCTTCGATCATATGATGTTATGCTTGCAGGACTTCAAATCAGTGAGTGGACACCCTCTTTCTAAGTTAACTTTCCATTTAGACTATTTTAAGTAAAGACTTATTTTTACGCACCTAAGACTTTAGTTGATTTTTATCACAGTTATTTCATGAAATATCATGTTTTAAGAGACGTTTTAGAAAGAGATATTTTCAAACCATGGTTTTATGTTTTCGAGGTATGAGGGAAAACCCACCTCAATATGTAACTTGATACATACATGGAATTGACGGATGACATGTGCACTTGTAGAGGAATAGGGGGACGACGATACGTAACACCCCCAGATCCTAGTTCAGAACTAGGGATGATAAATGACTCTAAATCCTAGATTCAGAACTTGGAGGGTAGCATAGATCTGCACCCCCAGTTCTAGTTCAGTGGCTTGGTGGACAGCGATACATAACACTTCAATACCACTAGTTTTAGGGACATGAGTGGCATGCTTTAGGGGACGGCGATATGTAACGCCCCAATGTCATGGATTTGCATTCCTGGCTCTAGTTAGGCATATAGAGGACGACGATACGTAACACCCCCATGTGTCAGGTTTTTCAGGATAGATATCAGAGATCAGTTTGCATATATAGATTTCAGAAACAGTTTTCAGAGAATATTTTCTAGAAAGAAAAGTTTTCAGAAACAACAGCTTTATAAGAGACTTTCAGAAAAGATTTTCACAAAGATTTCTAGAAAGATAATTGCTTTCAGGAAATAAAAGTTTTCAGAAAAGATTCGATTTGATTTCTAAAATATGATATTTTTTAAAAGTATTTTAGTTTCATTTTAAAACCATCCATTCACTTAGATGGTTCAAACAGTCTAACCCCCCCCCCCCAATTCTCAGTTTTTTTATTTTACAGGTTACTCAGAGGACGAGCTTGGGAGGATGGATACTGGTGGCAATCACTAGGGTATGGAGTCCACAAGTCAAGTCATAGACATAGAGTCCAGTTGGAGTCAAAGAAAAGTCATGTATCAGTCATTGGTATCGTGTCAGTCATTGTATAAGGATAAAATGTATATCAATATAGTTACTAAAACAAATGTTATTGAGTATAATGTTATTGATGTTAAACTTGCACATCATGTTGTCTAGTTTAGGCATTGGTCATATATATGAGAAATTATGTCAAGGAAAGTATCAACATTATTTGTAATTAGAAGGTGAGTGGCTCAAAGGGATAGTATGGCCTATTCTCTGTCGGTAGTATCTCCGAATTAGGGATGTTACAATAATTTATTGCATATTTGTTAAAATTAATAGAGATTAATTTAATAGTATATTGCTTACATCAACAACGACATAACCACGATCCTAAAAGTGGTTTTGGAATAAAATTTTAAATTCCAGTCACATGGATGCTTCCGCGCTAACCCCAAAACCTTACAGTGGTATCAGTAGCTTTGAGGCTATGCCGTTTTGATGAAAGTAAATTAAAACATGTATATAGGATCCTATTGAGAGATGTTCGGTTAGGCTAATATTGTATGTTGATAAAATTATTATTTTGAGCTGAATATTGTTGTGAAGTTACTAGACATATGGACTAACGATGCTGTAAAATTCCAACTCAATCAGAATTCGGAAAAATCATCTGCTATGCTAAACAATCTGATGGATAGAACCTGCAAATTCATATTGGCAGACTCCTCATTACCAATTTGTAACATTCTGAAAGTTTGAGGTATTTATTGTAAATACCCAAAATGATCAGTGATGAAAATTGTAATTTTTTAAATTATAAATATTTTACAAAATATCCAGAATTAAAATTTGAGTAAGATTAGGATTTCATTTTCCATTAAAAGTATTTTTGGAAAGAATTCTAATAGAAATTGAGTTGTTGTTAGTTTTGAAATATATAACTCTTCGGAAGTTAAACCCAAATAAAATTTTAATTGGATTAAAATTAAATTACCATGAGAGTCCTAATACAACTTTGATTATATCTCTTAATTATTTAATATGATTAAAACATTAATTGATAATCAAAGTGTAATCATTTAAAAAATTTCAAGATTAGTAATTAGATTATTCAAGCCAAGAAAGCCTAAGACCATCTCGAACAAAGAGGTACTAAAGAAAACTTTGTCACCAAGGCGGTAAGAGCCTAAGAAGGTAGGGACTTAAGTGGTCACATCGGAAACCCCCATCTTTTGGGAGTTTTTCTCTAGTTAATGATTTTTGGAGGATTGTCTTAAACCAAATGGAACAGTTTTATTAAAGTGTTAATAAAAGATTAGGATCCCCATTGTCTATAGCCAAACTTAAAGTTATGTGGTAAATGTGCTTGTGCATGATGAAAGTATAAGATACAAAAACATCATGACGCACTAAACGAAAAGACCTAAATCATATAGGATATGAATAATTAAATAATCCCCAAGATTGAATATTAAACATTAACCTTCTAACACAATCAAATAGCCCACTAAATATATTTTGGTAATCCCAAAACTCATTAGGTGAGGGACCCTTATATGTTTAAATATTATTTCACTTGTTTGTATATGTAGTCTACTGATTGAGAACCCAAAACCCATTAGGGGATGGCCAATCACATGTGTTACATGAAAAAAAATGTGTTGGGCCTAGCTTATCTAGTGAAGATGTCAAAATCCATTATGTGAGATATTGTTCTATAGAGGTGGAAAGGTTGGGCCTTGTATATAGATACAAATAAAAGGAGTTTTGACTCATTGCAAATAAAGTGCAAAAACCCATTAATTGAGGCATCACATTTGCAATGAGAACTCGACGTCCCACTAGAAATATATCCAATAATATTTTCATCTTCTATATAGGGGAGTGTGTAATTCGAGTAAAATTAATGGGAGCAACATTATTTAAAATACCTTCAATTTTTGGTTAAATACTTATTATAAAATTATTAACAAATTTGTATTTTCAAAAAAGTACGTGATACAAAATGAATCCACTAGCATCAATACTTGACAAAGATAAACTCAATGGCCCCAATTTCCTAGATTGATGTCGTAAACTCAAGATCGTCTTGGATTATGAACATCTTTATTATATTCTCGATATGATAGGGTTGGACAATTATGACCAATAGCATAACTATTTGTACAAATCATTGTGTTTTTGTAAAAATTAACTATGTGACAAAGGAAATTGCTCTTTTATCCTTTGTAATTAGATTACCGGGATATATAAATGATAAAAGTCCATATGATTAGTTCCGGATTGAGATGATATGAGACGGTATCAATCCACGAAGGTTTAATCATTAAAACATCCTTAGTCGGAGTATTATCGAGATTGGACATCGATAATGCGGAATAGACTAGTATTACACTTGTGCTTGTTATGGGAGCATAACGACATAGTTCTCATATATTTGGGTATTGGATACTCATGCAAGTGTGATAGGAGGTTGTGTTTACCGATGGTACAGAAACCGCTTCGCTCTGGATAGACCCCTCGGAATTCCATTGGTAGTATGACTATGTGTCTATGGAAGTCCGAATCAGGGTAGGTGTATTTGGTCTTAACCTGAGACTTGCACCGCTAATACTTGGGACAATCAATATACTTTGGTTTTGGTCATTCAGTGCTTTGACCGGTTATGTTTACGCCTCTTCTGGGTATATTGAGAATCGTAGTGTATTGGGTGTGATGTCAAGATGGAAGTATCACTCCAGTCATAGTGGAGATGATGGTCACGAAGGATACGGAACTGGTGTTCTTATATGCTGCAGTTATTGGGATATTATATCTAGGTCATGTTTATCCGATTATAGAGACTAGTTACCAGAGATTCGATATGTGATTCGTAAGGGGCAGACACAATTCCAGCCCTAGGCCTTGCTTGTGACATCCGATACTGGATCGCAATACGCAATATTATGTATACTACATCTGATATAGATTACATATTCCTTTAAGAATATTTCTGAAGAATTGGGTAGGCACGGTGCTTTACTAGAAGCCAACCATGCCTTGTAAATCAGTAAAAATGTAGTACTAGGTACGTACGTATTCGGATAGTCTGACGACCGGATTGACTGCCAACATATCCGGGGATCTCATGGGTCGCTTCCCGAAGATTCACCGATGATGTATGACTAGCACATTATTAATCTGGGATTAGTTAATAGAGAGAGAAAATTAATCTGGGATTAATTACGGAGATATTTTATCTGGGATAAAATATTAATTAAAGAGAGAGAATGATTGATGAGTGGTATTTATATCACTATTTCCCACTCATTTAACCTAATATTTTGTATAGTTTCTTAAGTTTTGTGAATGTTTTGATGTGTTTTGTGTTATTTTGCAGATAAACAAAGTTGGGAAAGCATTGGAAGCAATTTGGGGCCAAAACAGTGAAAATTGGACAAAAAAGGACATTTCAATAAATTGTCCGCGTCGCGACGCCTAAAATGCGCCGAACAGTGCTAACGTGCGCCGGGTCCACAAATCAGAATCTGAAAAAAGTTTGACTTTGCTAAAATGCGCCGTGCCACGTGTCACCATCACAGCCGATCTACTAACATGCGCCGTGCCACGTGTCAACATCCTACGGTGCCGAAAGTCATCATCGCCACGTGTGCCACGTGGCATCCTACGTGTCTCTATGTCATCAGCCACGTCAGCAAGTCAACAAGTCAACATTGCCACTGGTCATGCCACATCATCATCAGCCAATCAGGAAGTGCCACGTGTCACAATCCTGCGGTGCCGACAGTCTCTTTCCCACATGTCGCCACGTCATCGCCACCTCACCGCCACATCAGCGCCACGTCAGCATCAATCATTGAGTATCTAATCTTTATCTGACACGTGGCGGATAAGAATCTCATCGACCAATCAGAAGCCGCCACGTGTCACAATAATTGAAACCCAACCACCGCGCCACGTGTCACCTTATCAGCTTATCTAGAATCTTCAAACCGGCAAACCAGAGCGTGCCATGTCGACAAAAGCTGGGGTACCGACGCTGTCGACCCTGGCGTCGCGACGCTGGAAGCCTACCGAGGCCTATAAATTGAGCTCGGGATTTCAGAATTCAGTGCACCACTCTCTCTCCTATATTCTTTCTAAAGAGAGAGTTTCTCTCTCTAGATTCTTTTAGTTTTTGGTTTTTTAGTTTTTAATTTTTAGTTTTGTAAATAATTTTAATTACGTTTTGTTATAATAGTAATTTAATTTTTACTTTTTACTTTTTACAGTTTTTACTATTTACCATGAGGAAGTAACTTCCCCAGCTAGGGTGAAATGTAATTCTTTTACTATTACTATATAGATTAATCTCCCTTAAAAATAATATATTCACTATTTAAAATATTGACTAATAAAGGATACCGCCAGATTGGTCGGTTGGTAATATTATCACAAGTTTATATATTATTTTATTGGAGATATCTAAAATAGTAAATAGTAAAAGTAATTCCTTTTACCTTAGCATTTTATTTTATTTTACTTTTCAGCTTTTACTTTATGTCTTTTTCTTTTCAGTATTTTTACTTTATGTCTTTTACTTTTAAGTTCTTACTAGGCCTAGTTATGTGTTAGTTATCTGGGGTTGTGATGAATTCTAATATCACCGGTTTATAAGGGGTTATTTTATAGTTTGGGTAATTTAAAGGTTTACTTATTAAGTCTTAAGCTTAATGCTTCTTGTTGTTTGATCACCAATAAGATTGATGTGGTAAATCTAAAATGAACTAGACATAAGGATTTTAGGTTTCAGCCTTAGACTTAATAGCCCACGATCTTCCTTGAGGATATATAACCCTTTAATAAATTTCCTTACAGGATAGGAATATACCCGTCGGGCGGGGGTAGCCATAATTGGAACTTAAACTTAGTGAATCCAGATAATTTGGTTGACATAGACATATAGTTCAATTGGGTTAAACTGGGTATTTGCGTCTGACCATCGACATAGGCTTTTGCATAATTTAGTGTTCTAGGTTAGTAAACTGATTTATTACACAAACATAAAATAATCACTTTATCTTTTAAAAGATATTAGAAGGATTCACAACCCTAGATCTTTGTGTCTTTTGTTATTTTCCTTAGTATTTTCTTTTGTCTTTTATTTATTTATTTATTTTGTAAAACCACTTTCAACCAATCAAACAATCATTCTCTTCACTCTCAATTAGATATTTGTAAATAAATAGATTCAATAATTAATAACAACAGTAGGAATTAAGTCCTCGTGGGATCGATATTTTTATACTACTTGAACGATACGTGCGCTTGCGTTATACGTGTCTGTTTACGCCGGTCAATGATTAATTTGGAATTAATCGATAAAATAATATATTCGATATATTAAACGAAATTAGATTTCGACGCGGAATTAAAATTGGATTTTAATTCGGGCGAACGAGTTAATTTAGAATTAATTCGTAAGCGACGTGAATAGTAATTTTGCTAAGCATAATTATTTAATTAAATTTGATTTAATTACGTTGCAACGGAAAATTCGTAAATTCGGAATTAGCGAACCTGAGCCCGGGAGTGTTTGCGAGCCCACTCGCATTTCGAAGTCAAGTGCGGCCCACAAGTCACATCAAGCGTCACATCACTAGTCAACTTTATCACTTTATTGTGATGGAAGTTGTTGGATGATGCTTGAGTGTGAAACACTCAAATGTGATGGTTGAAAGACATTTACCATTTAATTATTTTTGGTATTTGACTTTCAAATTGTGTGTATTAGATAACATAACACATCAACACAACTTCTCTCTTCCTCTCCCTCTCCATTCGGCCTTGGTCCATTTTTTCTCTCAAAAGTTCCTTCAATGTCGTGAGCAAGGAGAAGCTTTAGGGGAAATTTTGTGGCAAAATTTCCAAGTGCTAGCACACTAAAAAGTCATTCATAGGTGATAGGAAACAAACCCTTGATCATGGAATCTCGAATTAAAGCTTGGAGCTTGAAGAACACAAATGGAGCACAAAGAGGACCATTGCCGTGAGCTTCAATGGTGGAGCAGAAAATTTTCGTTGTTCCTCGCATCGCAAAATCCGATCAATGTAAGTATGATTCTGCCATACTTCTTTGTTGTATTCACATATTTTCATTACTTGAATGATCTTGGGACTATAGTAGAAACCCAACAATGGTATCAGAGCCTTATTTAAGCATGAAATTGATTTAGGGTAAAAATTGGGTAAAATTGATTTGAGAATGTTTGGATGAAATTGATTGTTTGAGTATGCTTGAATGATGATAAATTAGAGTTATTTGTGATCAATTTGATGAAAATTGAATTGGATTAAATTTTCCCCAAAAGTTTGGCTTGGCCGAAAGTGGAGGTGCCCTAATATCATGGTATTTTTTGAATCATTGGATGAGTTTGAAAGACTTTGGAAATTTTAATTTGAGATTCAATTGGATTGAAATCGGAATTGGACTAATAACCCTAAAATGCTGTGACCAAGAAGCATGGAAAATGAATTGATTTTTGATTCAATTGTGTTGGACATGTGTTGATGATAATAAGCATGATTAATTATATAAATTGGTATTTTGGAAATGTTAATTTGGTTAATTAATCATGGCTATACACTTTAGATTAATTTAATTGTGAAATTTGAAATTTTGTAATTTAATTAATTGGGCTTAATTTGAAATTGGGCCTGTAAAGTTGTATTTGGGGTTATTGGGCTTGGTGGGGCCAAGTTTGGTTTAGGTTAATTGGTTGGATCCAATTGGGCCCAAAACCATATCCATAAAGTCCAAATATAATTTAATGGGCCTTTAATATTTTAATTGAGCCTAATGGGCCTAAATTGGTTTCTTAGCAAATAAGGGTGATTCTTGAAATGGGCTTTGGTATTTGGGTTTGACCCATATTGACCAAAGTCCATGCCTTAAGAAATTAATTGAAAGCCCATTGGACTTTAATTAAATTGACATTGGATGTTAATTAGGCTTTTAGACCCATAAAGATTAGATTTAGAATCTAAGTCGTAAATGCACATTAATAAAGTGTAATATTTAATTTGGAATGAAATAAATGAATTTTTATTAAATACGAATTAAATTGGATTTAATGTTGTAGTTTAATATAATTCAAGAATTCGTACTTTGAGTACTTATTCTTAAAACGAGTCGGACTCGCGCAAATCAAACCGTTGTTTGAACATTGGATGGTCATTAATTTCAGATTAATTAATTGGATTAGATTGATTGATAACATGCTTTGTGTGAATACATGGATGTGATGTATGAATAATGTATATCAGATGGATATTAGATTGGTGAGGGGCAATTTTGGAAATTGTTGTAATAAATTTAGAATTTATTAAATTGGACCTGCGTGTCCAGCTTATTACCTCTTGACTCTTTGTATTTCTCTTCTCACCTATTCCCCTCGATGTAAATGAGGTTTCTTTAGAACTGTTATGTAATTGGGTTGAAGTAAGATTTGTGCTAATGGGAGAGAGGAAAGGGAGAGATTTATTCTAGGAACAAAGTGTTGCAAATATCCATCCGCATATCATTATTAATTTATTTACGCGCCTTATTATGTTTTTAGAATGCATGTTTAAGGGTGTATGATGAGACTTTAACAAAGATAATTAATTGGTTGCCAATTACGCGAAAAACCCTCAACATATATTAAGTGTTTTTCCTTCCATTGAATGATTCATTCTCAAGATCCAAGATTGGCACTGGTTTGTTGGCCAAAGTCAAGGCCTTTGCCCATCACGGATGTGTTTGAATCATGAAGGCTTTGTTCCATATCGGTGTCTTGTCTAAGTTGTGATTTGTTGGCCAAATTCAAGATCACTTCTTGTCCAACGACATCGATTACGAAGCTTTCCAAGGTCAATGGGTCACGCTTAACTGGAATCATTAAGTTTGTTGTGCCAAAGCCAATGCTTAGTTGATTCAGAGGAAAAAGGTTAGGAAAATATATTGGATATATTGGCATATATATTATATATATATTTCGGATTTGGATGTCCACCTACTGGATCTAGGAATTGGATGAGATCCAATTGATCTTAGAGATCTACCTAGTTATATATCATACAGCTTGTTGGCCAAAGTCAAGGTTGTGTGTTATTTGACGGGATCCTAGCCCACTAGGAAACAAGGTTTCCCGAGTACTCAACAGAGGGTTAGAGGCTCACCGAAAAAATAGTGGGAGGCAAGTATTAAATTTGCAATTTCGTTTAGTTACTTGCCAATACGTGCTCATTTCAATTTTTCGTCATTAATTAAATAAATATATTAGTTGGACTAATATTTAATCGTAGTTTAAAATTAAACAGTTGGACTATATTCAAACTACTTCAAATTATAGTTGATTATATAATTGGATTATAGTAATCAATATATTTGAATTTAAATAATTAAATTATAGTTGATTATATAGTTAGACTATAGTAATCATTATATTCAATAGTACCTGAAATCGTTGATTGGATAGTTGGACTATAGCAATCAAGATAACTGAAAGATTAGCGTTTAAAACATAAACCTAGGTTAAAAATGTCTTTAAACGACTTTAATTTTCAAATTGGGAATAATACGTCAGGATAGTCCTGGGAACTGAGAAGTTATTCTATTTGATAGAACAACCTCTTGGGCCTAAAGCTCGAAGTTGAGCAAATAGTAGAACATGATCTTTGGAAGATTCATGTGATGATAACTTTAATGCTCAATCTTTTACGCTTACCGCAATGACACTTTAATTCCGTCGTCAAAATTAAGGATTAGATCCTTGTACCTTGATGATGAAATTAAAGATCTTCATAGATCTATTCTTAGATCTTAGAAGTACAAATTGCTATAAGAAGCTCTTTAGCTCGTGTATGTCAGAGGGTACGTTTGTCGAGCACTAGGTGTCACAGATGATTGCTAACATCGATCAGCTAGGTTAGCTGGGCATTACCTACATGGCTCAGACTACCAAAGATTTGATCTTATAGTCTTTATCCGAAAACTGGGGCAGGTTCATTGTGAACCAAGAGTAAACTCTGGGAGAGTTGATAGCTATGCTCTAGGAGGCAGAGCCAGAGCTTCTAAAAGGGGCAAAGGCAAAATCATCACAGTCTTCTAGGAAGACAAATGACATATCCCAAAATGTCTGTCTAAACTGTGGCAAACAGGGTCACTAGATGCGTGACTGCCGTATGGACAAGGCAGACATGAAGGAAGTGAAGGCGGGGCAAGGCTCCGACTTCAAGTATGTTTGTTATAAACATGTTCACTACTAGTTTCAAAATTGGATTTTGATATTAGATGTGGTACATAAGATATGTACTGATATTCGGAATCTGCTGATTAGCAGGATACTGACTTCAGTTGAGATTTATCTGCGAATCGGAAGCGAGATGAGAGTCGCTGTTTTAACCGTAGAAACCTAATTTTAGGAACTACCCTTCGGGTGTGTACTTAAATTAGGAAACTGTTACAATGTAACTAGTTTGACTAGAAACATTATATCTATATCAGAGTATAACTCGTTGCGGGTATACCTTTATATTCTAGAACACTAAAGTGTTTTATTTTATAAAGATGATATTGAGATAATAACATTATATGTGAATAACAGTATTTATATTTTGAATATAAATGAATCTCAAACATATAACATGACAAAACAAATAGCTCAAACTGAATTTATTAGATGAGACTTATTTGTTGCATTGTTGTCTGGGACACATTAAACAAGACTTGTATATCCACACTTTTGAAGAATGGATACTAGGACAGATTTTATCCTATTCAAATGATGTCTAAGAATCTAGTTTAATTAGGCAAAGTGCCTAAAACACCTTTTACTTGGTAAAAGTACAAGTGCCACCGATCTGTTAGCCCTCGTTCATAGTGACATATGTGGGCCCATATCTAGCTAGGCTAGAGGTGGATATGAATACTTCGTAACCTTTACGGATGTGGCATCGCGTTATGGTTATGTGTTTCTTTTGAAACACAAGTCAGAAACTTTTAGAGTTTCAACACGAAGTAGACAAACAGATCGGCAAGAGTATTAAAACATCATGATTGGACCGTGATGAAAATACTTAAGCAATAGGTTTCTCGATTGACTGAAAGAGTATAGTATTCTTTCAATATGGACTCCTCCCGGAACACCTCAATTGAGCAGTGTGTCAAAACGGAGAAACTGAATTTTGTTGGACATGATAAGGTTAATCATGAGTCACTTTGAGCTACCATTTTCCTTCAAGCGATACACATTTAACAGTGCAACACTTATTTTGAATAAGGTTCCATAAAAATCTGTTAGACATATTTCATATTAGATATGAACAGGAAAGAAACCGGGTTTTCTCATTCCTGAAGATTTGGGTATGCTGGGCATATGTTTGGATGATACCAAAACTAGAACCCAAATCGGATAAGTGCCTAAATTGTGGGTTATCCTAGGGTAACCAAATTATAGTACTTAAACAACTCACAAGAGAACAATGTAATTGTTGCTCGCCATGCGTTTTTCCTAAGAGGAATACCCATATGCAGTGGTAAGTGGGAGGAAAGTAAAACTCGATGAAAATCGGAGTAATACTGTTCCAGGCACCGATTCCTTAATGGAACACAAGTAGTTCATCAGGGATGAAACTATACCAATAATCTTCGAATACACAAGAACCTCGTAAGTCGGAGAGAGTAAAAAAACAACCTGAGAGGTATGAGTTTCTGATCTCACCTCATCTCAAGGAACATGGAATAGTGTCACACGTAACACCTCCTTATAGACCTCAGCATAACGGTGTCTCTGAAAGAAGAAATCATATCCTATTGGATATATTCTGTTCCATAATGATTTTTGTTGATATACCAACGTCATTTTGGGGATATGATATCCAAATAGCCTTGCATGTTCTAAATAGTTTTGACCAAATCCGCTCCCAAAACCTCATATGAGATATGTTATGGGAAACGTCCTAATTTATGATATTTGAAGATTTGAGGTAGTCCAGAATATGTAAGAAAAGTCTTTATAGAAAAGCTAGACTCAAGATCTGAAAAAAATATAATTCATAGGGTATCCCAAGGATTCGATGGGATATTACTTCTACACTCCATATGATCACAAGATAGTGGTTAGTAGGAATGATACCTTCCTTGAGGACCGTTTGGTTCAATAAGGAATTACTGGGAAAGAAGTGGACCTAGATAAGGAAGTCTCTCAACAAGCTTAAAGGATTAAGCACTTAAGTTATCATCACATAATCTTCCAAAGATTATGCTCTACTATTTGCTTAACTCCGGGCTTAGGCATAATATGTTATTTTATCAAATAAAGTAACTTATTATTTTACAGGACCATCCTGAAACTTTATTCTTAATTTGAAAATTATAGTCGTTTAAATACATTTTCACCCAGGATTATGTTTTAAACACTAATCTTTCATTTATCTTGATTCTAATAGTCCAACTATTTAATCAACGATTTGTGGTACTATGTATTATATTAATTATAGTCCAACTATATAATCAAATATAATTTAAATTAATTCACCTCAATTACATTGATTACTATAATCCAATTATAAAATCAACTGTAAATTGAAATTAATTAATTCAAATATATTGATTACTATAATCCAATTATATAATCAACTATAATACAGTCCAACTGCTTTTTTAAAACAACAATTTAAATATTAGTCCAGCTAACATTTAATTGATATGACGAAATATTTGTTTGAGCGCATATGGCGAGTAATTGAACGAATATTGTGAATTCAATTCTTGCCTCCCACTATTTTTCGGCGAGCCTATAACCCTCTGTCGAGTACTCGGGAAACCGTGTTTCCTAGTGGGCTAGGATCCCGTTAAATATCACACAATCTTGATTTTGGCCAACAAATTATATGATAATTAACTAGGTAGATCTCTAAGATCAATTGGATCCAATCCAATTCCTAGATCCGGTAGGTGGACATCCAAGTCCGAAACATATATCTTATATATGCCAATACATCCAATGTATTACCTAACTTTTTTCCTCTGAATCAACTAAGCATTGACTTTGGCACAACAAACTTAGTGATCCCAGTCAAACGCGACCCATTGACCATGGAAAGCTTCGTAATCAATGTCGATGGACAAGAAGTGGTCTTGACTTTGGCCAACAAACCACAACTTGGACAAGACACTTATATGGAACAAAGCCTTCGTGATTCAAACACATCATCCACGGACAAAGGCCTTGACTTTGGCCAACAAGCCAATGCCAGTCTCGGATCTTGAGTGAGAATCACTCAATGGAAGGAAAGACGCTTAATATTATTTGAGGGTTTTTCGCGTGCAAATTGGCAACCAATTTATTATCTTTGTTAAGGTCTCATCATCATACACCCTTAAGCATGCATTCTAAATACATAATAAAGCGCATAAGAAAAATAATAATGATATGCGGATGGATACTTTACACATTGATCCTATATCAAATCTCTCACTTTCTCTCTCCAGCTAGCACTTGTATTTACTTCTACCCGTTACACTACACTTATAAAGAAACCTCATTTACATTGAGGGGAATATGTGAGAAGAGAATACAAAGAAATAGGAGGTAATAAGGCTGGACACGCAGGTCCAATTAATAATTTATTACAATTTCCAAAATTGTTCCACCCATCTAATATCCATCCGATATAAATTATTCATGCATCGCAACCATGTATTCACACAAGCATTTTATCAATCAATCTAATCAAATTAATTAATCTGATAATTAGTGGTCATCCAATGTTCAAACAACGATTTGATTTTGTTCGAGTCAAACTCGTTTTGCGAACAAGTACTCAAAGTACGAATTCTCGAATTAAATTAAATTAAATAATTAAATCCAATTCAACTTGTATTTAATTCTAATTCACTATTTAATTCCAAATTAAATATTACACTTTATAAATAAACCTTTACGACTTAAATTCCAAATTTAATCGTTACGGGTATCAAAGCTCGATTGATATCCAATATAAATTTAATTAAAGTCCAAAGGGCTTTTAATTAATTTCTTCAAGGTCTGGATTTTTGGTCAACTCGGGTCAAACCGAATAACCAAAATCCAATCCGGGAGTTACCCCATAAGCCCAGAAATCAATTTAGGCCCATTAGCCCAATTAAACTTTAAAGGTCCATTAAGTCGCTTTTAGGCTTTATGGAAGCGGTTTTGGGCCCAATTGGATCAAACCAATTTCGCCTAAACCCAACTTTGTTACAACAAAGTGCAATAAGCCCAATAACAACTTTAAAAGCCCAAATCCAATTTAAGGCCCAATTTAATTAAATTACAAAATCCAATTTCTCAATTAAATTAAATTAAAGTGTATATCATTATTAATTACCCAAATCAATATTTCCAAAACACCAAATTTGTACAATTAATCATGTTTATCAATCACAAAACATGTCCAACACATTTTGATCAAAATCAAACCCAATTAACATGCATAAAGTCTCGGCCAAAAGGGGAAAATCATGCCCAAATCAAATTCAATCCAATTAAATTCAATTCAACATTAATTCAACATCCCCAAATGATTTCCAACACATCCAATGATCAAAAATCAAAAATCCAAGACAATTTAGGGTTCTCCAATTTTCGGCCATCACACCAAAATTGGGGAAAATTGTTCCAAGCATTTTTTTTATCAAATTGATCCAATCAATCATCAATTCAACAACATTTAAGCATACTAATTCATCCAATTTCATTAAATCATGCCCAAATTCGTTTTACCCAATTTTAACCCTAAAATCAATTTCATGCTTTCAAAGGCTCAAGATACCGTTGTTGGTTTGCTCTAAGCTTCCCAAGATCATAAATCAAGCATGAAACAAGTGTAAATACAATCATAGGAGGTGCGGAAAAACTCACATTGATCGGTTGAGATGCTTGTGGTGATGAAAACCGAACTGTCCTCTCCATGCTCGGCATTGGACTGCTCAAATGGTGGACTGCACGGTGGTGGGTGGATCTCCTCCATGAAGAATCGGCCATTGACTCCATTAAAGCTCCAAGCTTTGTGATAGTCTTCCATGCTCATGAACTCACTGCCCTATCACTTTGGTATGCCTCCTAGGGTGTGCTAGCACTTAGATCTTGCAAAAAAATCATTTACTTTTCCATGTATTTGCTCGGTCAAAACCAGAATAACAGAGGAGAAGATACCGTCCAAGACCGAGAGAGAAGAAGGAGTGTTTTTGGCTCCAAAAAGTGAATACCGAAAAAGGAGAGAGTGAGTGGGAAAAAGAAAAAATGTAAAAGGTTTATTTATATTTTCCAAAAATTAATAAACCATTTAACTTTTTTTCAATTTCAAAAAGCAAAGCATTTAATGCTTTCTTTCATCTCACATCAACTCACATCAATCAATCAAATGTCACATCACTCAAAGTGACATGTGATTTGACGCTTGATGTGACTTGCGATTTGACTCTCGATTTGACTTGCGTGTCTCACTTGAATTCGAAATGTGAATGCGCTTGTAAACAATGCCGGGCTCGGGTTCGCTAATTCCAAATTAATGAATTTTCCGTTACGTCGTAATTAAACGATTACGCCTAGCGAAATCACTATTCACGTCGCTGAATTAAAATCTAATTTTAATTCCCCGTCGAATTCCAATTTCGTATAATATATCAAATATATTATTTTATCGATTAATTCCAAATTAATCGTTCTCTCTCTTTAATTGATATTTTATCCCAGATAAAATATCTTCGTAATTAATCCCAGATTAATTTTCTCTCTCATTAAATTAATCCCAGATTAATTAAAGTGCGAGTCATACGTCATCGGTGAAACTTCGGGGAGCGACCCATGAGATCTCCGGATATGTTGGTAGTAAATCAGGTCGTCGGACTATCCGAACACGTAAGTACCTAGTACTACGTTTATACCAATTCACAAGACAAGGTTGGCTTCTAGCAAAGCGCCATGCCTACCCAATTCTACATAAACATGCTTACAAGAATAAGCGATCTATATCAGGCGTAGTATACGTGGTATTGCGTATTTCGATCCAGTATCGGATGATTATGTGCTAGGCCTGGGGCTGGAATTATGTCTGCCCCATAGGAAGCACATGTCGGATGTCTGGTAACTAGTCTCTATATCGGATAACTATGACCTAGTCATATTATCCCAATGACTGCAGTACTTAAGAGAACCAGTACCGTATCCTACGTGACCATCATCTCCATATGACTGGAGTGACACTTCTGTCTTGACATCACACCCAACACACTACGATTCTCAATATACCCAGCATTGGAGTACACAGAACCTGTTAAAGCCATGGATGACCTCAACCAAAGTATATTGATTGTCGTAAGTATTAGCGGTGCAAGTCTCAGGTTAAGACCAAATACACTTACCCTGATTTCGGACTTCCATAGACACATAGTCATACTACCAATGGAATTTTGAGGGGGTCTATCCAGAGCGAAGCTGTTTCCCGTACCATCGGTAAAACACAACCTCCTATTACACTTGCATGAGTATCATATACCCAAATATATGAGAACTATGTCGTTGTGCCCTCACAACGCGCACAAGTGTAATACTAGTCTTTTACATATTTATCGATGTCCAATCTCGATAATACTCTGACTAGGGATATTTAATGATTTATCCTACGTGGACTGATACTGTCTCATATCATTCTCTGTCCAGGAACAAATCATAGGGACCTCTCATCATTTATACATCTAGGTGATCTAATCACAAATGATAAGAGTGCAATCTCCTTTGTCACATAGTTAATTTGTACAACAACACTATGATATGTACAAATAGTAACGCTATGTGTCATAATTGTCCAACAGGAAGTATCACTTCAGTCATATGAAGATGATGATCACACATGATACGGAACTAGTACTCTTTAGTACTGCAGTCATTGGGATAATATGACTAGGTCATGTTTATCCGATTATAGACACTAGTTACCAGAGATCCTACATATGCTTCGTACGGGGCAGACACAATTCCAGCCCTAGGCCTAGCATGTGACATCCGATACTGGATCGTAATACGCAATACTACGTATACTATGGCTGACATAGATTATATATTCCTAAAATAATATTTCTGGAGAATTGGGTAGGCACGGTGCTTTGCTAAAAGAATACTATGTTGTCTTGTAAATCGGTAAGAACGTGGTACTGGGTACGCACGTGTTCGGATAATCCGACTACCGGATTTACTGCCAACATATCCAGGGATTTCATGGGTCACTTCCCGAAGATTCACCGATGACGTATGACTCGAACATAATTAATCTGGGATTAATTAGAAGAGAGAGAAAATTAATCTAGGATTAATTACGGAGAATTTTATCTGGGATAAAATTCAATTAGTAGAGAGAGAACGATTAATTTAGAATTAATCGATTAAATAATATATTCGATATATTAAATGAATTAGATTTCATAGCGGAATTAAAATTAGATTTTAATCCAGGAGAACGAATTAATTTAGAATTAATTCGCGAGCGACTTTAATAGTAATTTTGCTAGGCATAATTATTTAATTAAATTGGATTTAATTACGTCGCAACGAAAAATTCTTTAATTTGGAATTAACGAACCTGAGCCCGGAATGTGTTTGCGAGCCCACTCGGATTTTGAATCAAGTGGGGCCCACACAAGTCACATCACCTAGTCTATTTCATCACCTTTTTGGTTGATGGAAGTGGTTGGGTTGTTGGTGACTTGTTTAACACACTAACTTGATTTGAGATTGACTTTTGCCAAACTTTGATTTTGGTATATGTCTTTTGTTTTTGGAAAATAAAATTACAAGTCAACACTTCATCATTTTACCTCTCTCTCTCCCAATTCCTCAATTGGGCGTGAACTTCATGCTTTTCTTTCTTCTTTGGGCGTGAACCTAGGGTTCATTTCCTTTGGTTTTTGATTTAAAAATCAACAATGTTAGCACATCAAATGAGTCATACAAAGGTGTTAGGGACACTAATCCATGAGTTTGGAATTCAAGGACAAGCTTGGAAGCTCAACATACATCAAATGAGAAGCTTGGAGCGACTTCCATGGAGGCAAAATTTTTGTTGGCTAACATCCTTAGCCGAGCAATGTAAGTATTTTCCGCTACTTTACTTTGTGTATTCACATTCTTTTATGCTTAATGATCTTAGTTATAGTTCTTAGAGAACCCAACAATGGTATCATGAGCCTAAAGTAAGCATGAAATATTTTAGGGTTCTTAATCTTGAATTTGGGTATTTTTGATTTGAGCATGATTTGATCAAATTGTTTGTTTGAGTATGCTTAGAAAATGATAACTAAGAGTTATACATGATCATTTTTATGAAAAATTAATTGGATTAATTTTCCCCAAATTGAGAGGCTTGGCCGAATGTGAGGGACTCTTGTAGCTCATGGTGGTTTTTTATTTTAAGCCATTGGATGTGTTTAAAATGTTTGGATATATTGATTTGTGAATTAATTGGATTGAAATCAAAATCGGATATAAAAATCCATAAATTACCGTGAGCCTTGTAAGCATGTAGGGATTGATTTTGCTTCAATTTGTGTTGGACATAAGTTGATTAATTAAAGCATGATTAGTTAGTTTAATTGGTGTTTTGGAAATATTAATTTAACTAATTAATTTTGGCTAATACACTTTAATTAAATAATTGTGATATTTGGAATATTGTGATTAAATTAATTAGGCTTAATTTGGAATTGGGCTAAAAATGTTATATTTGGGCTTAATGGGCTTGGTTGGGCCAAGTATGGTTTAGGATAATTGGTTGGATCCAATTGGGCCTAAAACCATTTCCATAAAGTCCAAATATAATAAATGGGCCTTTAAATAATTAATTGGGCCTAATAGGCCAAAATTAATTTTATTGGGCTTTGGTTGCCAAAGTCCATGCCTTATGAATTAATTAAAAGCCCATTGGACTTTAATTAAATTGACATTGGATGTTAATTGGGCTTTGAGACCCATTAAGATTAGATTTAGAATCTAAGTAATAAAGGCGCATTAAAAGTGTAATTATTTAATTTGGAATTAAATATAGAATTAGTATTGAATACCAATTAAATTGGATTTAAAATTGTAGTTTGATATAATTCAAGAATTCGTACTTTGAGTACTTATTCTTAAACGAGTTGGACTCGCGCAAATCAAATCGTTGTTTGAACATTGGATGGTCATTAATTAAAGATTAATTAATTGGATTAGATTGATTGATAACATACTTTGTGTGAATACAAGGATGTGATGTATGAATAATGTATATCGGATGTATATTAGATGGGTGAGGGCAATTTTGGAAATTGTTGTAATAAATTTAGAATTTATTAAATTGGACCTGCGTGTCCAGTCTTTATCTATTGATTCTTTGTAATTCTCTTCTCACATATTCCCCTAAATGTAAATGAGGTTTCTTTAGAAGTGTTATGTAATTGGGTAAGAATTGTGCTAGCCGAGGAGAGGAAAATGAGTGATTTGTTCTAGGAATAATTTATGAGATATCAATCCGTATATTTTTATTAATTTAATTTTATCGCGCCTTATTATGCTTTTAGAATGCATGCTTAAGGTTGTATGATGAGACCTAATCAAAGATAATTAATTGGTTGCCAATTACGCGAAAAACCCTCAACAAATATTAAGTGTTTTCCTTCCATTGAGTGATTCTCTCTCAAGATCCAAGATTGGCACTGGTTTGTTGGCCAATGTCAAGACCTTTGTCTATTGCGGATGTGTTTGAATCATGAAGGCTTTGTTCCATATCGCTTGTCTTGTCCAAGTTGTAATTTGTTGGCCAAAGTCAAGATCACTTCTTGTCCATCGACATCGATTACGAAGCTTTCCAAAGTCAATGGGTCACGCTTAACTAGAATCATTAAGCTTGTTGTGCCAAAGCCAAGGCTTAGTTGATTCAGAGGAAAAGGTTAGGGAATATATCAGATATATTGGCATATATTGGATATATGTTTCGGACTTGGAAATCCACCTACTGGATCTAGGAATTGAATGAGATCCAATTGATCTTAGAGATCTACCTAGTTAAATATCATACAGCTTGTTGGCCAAAGTCAGGTTGTGTGTTATTTAACGGGATCCTAGCCCACTAGGAAACTAGATTTCCCGAGTACTCAACAGAGGGTTAGAGGCTCGCCGAAAAATAGTGGGAGGCAAGTATTAAATTTGTAATTTCGTTTAGATACTTGCCAATACGCGCTCATTTCATTTTTCATCATTAATTTATAAATATATTAGTTGGACTAATATTCAATTGTTGTTTTAATTAAACAGTTGGACTGTATTCAAACTACTTCATTTAGTTGATTATATAATTAGATTATAGTAATCAATATATTTAAATTTAACCAATCAAATAGTAGTTGATTATATAGTTAGACTATAGTAATCATTATGTTAGATTGTACCCGAAATCGTTGATTAGATATTTGGACTATTGGAATCAAGATAACTGAAAGATTAGCGTTTAAAACATAATCCTGGGTGAAAATGTCTGTAAACGGCTTCAATTTTCAGATTGGGAATAGAACCTCAGGATAGTCCTAGGAACCGAGAAGTTACTTTATTTGATAGAGTAACATCTCGGGCCTGAGCCCAGAGTTGAGCAAATAGTAGAGCATGAGCTTTGGAAGACTCATGGTGATGAAAACTTTAGTGTTTAATCCGTTATGCTTGCCCCAATAAATCTTTAATTCCGTCGTCAGAACTAAGGATTAGATCATTATGTCATGATGTTGAAATTAAAGATCTTCATATATCTAACCTTAGATCTTAGAAGTACTAATTGCAATAGAAAACACTTGGAGAGTTAATGGCTATGCTCAATGAGATAGAGCCAGAGCTTACAAAATGGCAAGAAGCGCAATGCGCATCTTACTTCAATATCTCAGAAAGTCAAGGCTTGGCTGAAGGCTTCTAGGGATATGAAAAAGGGGCAAAGGCAAAATCATCATAGCCTTCTAGGAAGACAAAGGACATATCCCAAGATGTCTGCCAAAACTGTGGCAAACGGGGTCACTGGAAGTGTGACTGTCGTATGGACAAAGGCAAACATGAAGGAAATGAAGAAGGGCAAGGCTCCGACTTCAGGTATGTTTGTTATAAATTCAATCGGGCATACAAAGTTTGATAAGATTGTCTTTATTTTTGTATGCATGATGCGATCGAGCGCATGGGCTTAGTAAGTCAGATAAAAGGTCCCCTATTTGGAGGGGTTAAAATCCTTTACCACGATGCTTTGCCGCGCCGGTTGATGTGTGTTCGGTTGGATGCAAGATACGTTCAATCGGGCATACTAAGTTTGATATTATTGTTTTTTTTAATTCTTCGTATGCATGATTCAATTGAGCGCATGGGCTTAGTAAATGCGATGAAAGGTCCCCTATTTGGAGGGGTTAAAACCCTTTACCACGATGCTTTGCCGCGCCGATTGGTGTATACTCGATTGGATGCGAGATGAGTTCAATCGGATACGTGAGGTCCCACATTGTGGATTTGTTTGTCTATGAATATGTTGCATGCATCAGGTCTGGTTCCGTTCTAACGCGTTCTCGAACGCCACACGAACGTGAACCGTCTATTTACCATTCGAACGCGTTCTCAAACGCTACGCGAACGCGCACGCATTTTTTTAGTGTTTCATGCATCAGGTCTGGCTCTGTTCGAACGCGTTCTCGAACGCTATACGAACGCGAACCTTCTGTTTACCATTTGAACGCGTTCTCGAACGCTACGCGAACGCGCACCCACTGAACTGAGTCATTTTCATCAAATTTCATACATAATTGTTCCTAGTAGCTATCCCTTCGTATGATGAATCTGATTGCTTCTCTGTATTACGCAAGATTGTGTAGGTATCATTCATCTGTATTCCCCACATGTATGAGTACAATGTGTTTAACGTATTACAATTCATATATCCATGTCGTGATAGCATTTGAGTATTATTTCTCGTGGTATATCGGATGGAAACCCAGAAATAAATTCCGTAGCCGATTCGGAATGGACGGTAATGCGGTCTGTACTTGGGATACAATTCCACGTACTACTTGGAAAAGTGCTCACATGTGTGCTTGTGTGGTTAATGTGTGTGCTTGTGTTTTCGTGAATATAATATGCCAATGAAGTTGTATATTCGTTGCTACTTTGATGTACTTTCAAGCATGCAATCTTAGATGTGAAATATATGCAAATTTAGGTGTAAGTTTTATTTTTGTGCATGTGAACTTAGAAGTATGATACTCTTGGAAATAAGTGTTATTTAAGCTTGATTAAATTATTACACAAATCCTTTCATTACAAGTGACATAAGTAAGGGACCATTCTGAACCCAACGGTTTGAGGTCTTCCCTTGCGAGGGGTGAGTGCGGCCTTAAATCTCATTTTCCTGGTTCACACCGGGTGGAGACTCCATTATTCTCTTGTTTAGTCCCCCGTGGCTACTCCGTACTCCCAACCGGGCCGCGAGCCCGGGACAGCATGCGTCGCCCAGTTTGTGTTCCCACAGTCTGGCGACTCCACTGGGGATAGAGAATCGGCCCCGAAATATTGTCTTTTGTAATGTTTGGATTTATGTTCTAATTGACTGTGTCTATAGTGGATGAAATGGGGGTTTAATCAAAGGCATTCTGAGGCTAGGTAATGGTTTGGTGTCTTCTTTCACTCACTACCTTTCTAGAAGCAAAAGTTGTGAAGGCACCTAGATAGTCATCTACTCGTAGCCTATTGTGATGGACTAATTTGGAGGACTCGTTGTTTATTCTTGACACCAAGCGATAAGAGCCTAAGAGGCTTGGGTATTTAAGTGAGCCTCGCCCCACCTTCCCTCTGGGGAATCTACAACGGGAAATCCATTTGACAGTCCGTCACACACCATAGCTCATTGGCACGTAACTTAGTGTATAAAAAAAAGTACGCTCATTTGGTTGCTTGAACCCTTGATTGGGGAGACCTAGTTGTGGGCCATCCTTCGCCGATGAGAGCCTTTGTCTACACTCCTGCGAACCCACCATAGACCAGGTTTGTATGGTTAAAGTAACAATTATTTCCTTGAGTATGTGCTTGTGGACCATCCTCAATTGGATGCAGTTGGACTATTGTCAAAAATGCTAACTTGCTGGGCCATTTAAACTGGGGCGAGTTCATACCTTATGACTATTAGGCCCAAAGCTTCTGAAATGTGGATGGGCCATTATGTAGAAATTATTGTTTTATGCTTGAATTATCTTGTTATGTTTGTGTTTTGGACCATCGTTATTTGGATCAAGTTGGACCTTTTATCAAGAGATGTGAACTTGTTGGGCCATTTAAACTGGAACGAGTTCGTGTCCTTTAACAGTTGGTCCAAAGGCTTCTAAAATGCCGATGAGCCATTTTATGTATTGGCCTTTTATCATCTGAAGTTATTTGGTTATGTTATCGCGAAGTGTAAACCTGTTGGGCCATTTCAACTGGGATAAGTTTGCACCGCGCAATAATATGATTGAACACTTTAAAATGATAATGGGCCAATTAGTGCAAATTATTTTATAAACTTATTCCATACATCGCATACATGACATGCAATCATGCATACACGCATCATGCTAACCCATTTGTGTTAAAAGCCATCATAGATACCCGTTAGGTTGGGGGAAGACTTGTCAGAAGACCATCAGTCAATATGAATGAGTCAGCCAACGAGGGATCCCGCCTGGATCAATTGGAGACCAAAATAACAGGAATTGTTGAGATATTGCAAGCTCTGACTAATGTTGTGACCAGTTTGACCGCACTCTGTATAGCCGATAGCAGAGAGATGAACAATCAGAATAGAAAGACCATCGGGGAACCTTTGGAGACCAAACTCCCTCCTTCCGATATCGCCTCTATCAGAAACAGACGATTCTCCAATCTTGGTAGACCTTTGTCAAAGGTGTTTAAGAAACTGAAGATGCAAGGACTTCTAAAACCCTTAAAACCTAGACCACTTCCTAACCCTGTGCCACCGTACCTCAACCTAAATCAGTATTGTTACTTCCACCAAGAAATGGGCCATGAAACTAATAATTGCATCCGCCTTAGGCATGAAATTCAAAACTTCATTGATGCCCATAAAATACCCAACCCGGAAAAAGAACAAGCCAACATACACAGAAAACCTCCATATACCCACATTATTGACTCCGGCCTACCCGACAATCTTGTCTTCCCAACCCACAACTACCAAACTTCTTGCACGGGGATACGAGGCAACAGTGGTAAAAGTGAAATAAAGCAAAGGGAGGATCTTTGGGAAAACTTCTCAGACAGTTATGAGACAGGGGTTGCAAAAGGAAAAAGTGAATGGGAAGAAGAACTACTGTACCTGGAGAAATTGATGGTTGAGGGAAATAAGAAAGCAAGGGAAAATAGAGTTGCAATTTATGGAGATGTTTGTCTCCCAGATCTTATTCAGTTGTGATCCAGCATTTACTAATAGAGACATTGATTTTGTCTATTTGTTCGAACCTTTTCTTAATGATAATAAAGATGTTCATTTCGTTACTTGCCTGAGTCTCTGCAACATAAGTATATTGGACAAAAGTATTCACCCTGATTCCATGACATTCAGTGACACTCAGAACACGGTACATTTTTGGAAGAAGCAAACAGAAAAGAAAGGATAGCCATTCAGCAATGGGAAACGGGACAATGAGACTATCAGATTTAGAAGAGAATGAGTTCACCGAGTCGATCGATGCTGACATATTGAACAGTACTTTACTTGAGGAAGAAAACACCGAGCAGTCACCAAGGGAATTGGCGAAGACCTAACCCGACGGGATAAGAAACACATGCATGCATGCATACACGTAACCCATTTTGCATTCCTTTTGTGTTTGTTTTGTTTTATGTTCGCAGGTTTTGAAGAAGAAAAGAGAAAGCGGCAAAGACAGGCCATTCAGAAACTGCGAAAGCATAGTATCGGATTCGGGTGATAATCCTAGGGCTGAGGCCCATGTTGGTGACAGATGCGGGTAGTAATCTGAGGGTTGAGGCCCACATTGGTGCTAGTTTCGGGGAGGAGTCCCAGGGCTGAGGCCCATATGAGTTTAAGTTTCAGGAATGGATCTCAGGGAGTGAAGCCCATATTATCAGAAGATAACGGAAGAATTCTGTGGAATTAGTGAAAACAAAATGATGAAAAGAAAGAGACAAGAAAAGAAAGAGACAAGAAAAGAAAGAGAAGACCATATCATGTTGAGTATGCCGAAGTAATCACAGAAAGTGATCAAGACATCCAGATTGGTTAGACCTACTGGTCCGATTCTCCGAAGGGGAATCATCAAGTTGGCTAACTTAATGAAAATGCTGTGAAAGAACCTTTGCACACACACACTAGGAGTCTAGTTCAGATCACCTATTCAGACGATTGGAGTTGAGCGTATCGAGTACTTTGAAGATTCTCCAGTTTTGACGCTAAGCATTCGTTGAGGACGAATATATGTCTAGCTATCAAGATTATCTCGTGAGAGACAATACAATATGTTGGAATGGAACATCAGTGGTTCTGCCGAGTATGACATTCTGGGGGCGAGGCCCATATCGTAGCAGTTTGGGACGAGGTCCAAATCAGTATCAGTTTGCGGGCGAGGGCCATCTCAGTACCGGTTAGGGGCGAGGCCCACGTCATCATCAGTATCAGTTGTAGGGGTGAGTCCCAGGGGTCGAGGCCCACATCAGCATCAGTTTCAGAGATGGGTCTCAAGGCCGAGGCCTACGTCATCATCAGTATCAGTTGTAGGGGTGAGTCACAGGGTCGAGGCCCACATCAGCATCAGTTTCAGAGATGGGTCTCAAGGCCGAGGCCTACGTCATCATCAGTATCAGTTGTAGGGGTGAGTCCCAGGGTCGAGGCCCACATCAGCATCAGTTTCAGAGATGGGTCCCAAGGCCGAGGCCTATATCATCATCTTCAGAAGTTTGGGGATGCATCATAGGGTTGATACCCACATCATCGTAAGTATATTCTATTTTGGGGATGCGTCCCCGGGCCGAGGCCCATTTTGCCAGCGGTATTAGGATGCGTCCCAGGGTCGAGGCCCCCGTTGTCGGTTACAGTTATTGGGATGCGTCCCAGGGTCGTGGACCCACTACATCATATTTTAGGGATGTGTCCCCGGGCCGAGCCCATTTTGTCAGCGGTATTGGGATGCGTCCCAGGGTCGAGGCCCCCGTTGTCGGTTGCAGTTATTGGGATGCGTCCTAGGGTCGTGGACCCACTACATCAGTTTGGGGATGCATCCCCGGGCCGAGGCCCATTTGGTCAGCGGTATTGGCATGCGTCCTAGGGTCGAGGCCCCCGTTGTCGGTTGCAGTTATTGGGATGCGTCCCAGGGTCGTGGACCCACTGCATAAGTTTGGGGATGCGTCCCCAGGCCGAGGCCCAGTTTGTCAGCGGTATTGGGATGCGTCCCAGGGTCGAGGCCCCCATTATCGGTTGCAGTTATTGGGATGGGTCCCAGGATCGAGGTCCACTACATCATCAGCTCGGCGGAGCAGCAGGCAAGTTAGGTATGCATTGCATAACTTTGATAGGATTGTTCAAAGTCACACACTGCACAAGGCCCATCAAAGTGGGGGCGACTGTAGACATTTCATTTTTACATGTGAAACCCGATGATGAGTCTCAGTTGGAGGCACTACTTTTTTAGTCGAGGAAGTTGCAGGAAACGATCGTCGGAAGGGAATCGGCATTTTGTTAGTTTTTATTCACTGGATTAGCTTCGGGTTCGCTTGTTGGACCTCCGTGTTAAAACACATGTCACAAATTAAAAATAATTAAAACATTTAAAACACATGTCACAAATTTTAATTAAAACCAATTGAAATTAAATTAAAATTCACTTCCAAATTAAAATACATCAAAACACCTAGCCAAGCCCACCCACCTAACCAAGGCCCACACGCCCATAGCCCCCTAATACACACCCAAATTAAATAATTATTAATTAAATTAAAACATTAACTAAATAAAATCTTAATTAAATTAAATAAATAAATAAAATATTTACCAAACATAAAATAAGTATATGCCTAATATAAACTAATCAAATATAATCATTCCTAACTAAATAATATATTTACCAATCTAAAATATTTGACTTCCTAATCAACACCAATCTAATCTTACGTATACCATTCTTGAAAAGCCTAAATTAGAAACCAAGATCCCTTCCTTGTGAGACAAGGACAAACCCTAATCCTCCTCTATATAAACAACACAAATTTGCAAACAAAGAACAGAACATTCACGGCCAATCGCCACTCAAAAAAAAAACCTAACAAAAACCTCCCAACTAGCAAGAGACACACGGCCACAACCCCTAAACACAAACTAACTCCCTAGACTCTCACGGCAAAAAGACCAAAAAACAACAAAAGACACACTCCTCACAATCAGCCACGAACCAACGCACTCAGACCTTTCCTTCTCTACACGCATCAGCCCACACAAAACCAAACAACCTTCAATTGATTCACGCCTCAGACCATCACGTAATCAGCCCTTATAAGCCACGTGAAAACTGCCCTTAGCCAAGAAACGCACAGCACCTTCACGCCCAGCACCGACCAAGGACCTTAAGCATCGACCGACCCTTCGACAACCCTTCCATTAAGCCAAAACACAAGTAGCAATCAACACCTGTACTCAAAAACTCACGACAAAACCCTACAACTGACCAAACCCTCATTCACACTGCACATTAATCATACCCCACACTAACAAACAAACACACGACTCCACCGCTCAAAAGATGCCTCATGCAGCAAACACACGTCTCCCATAAACCCTTCACGCACCTTAACACATAGCAATAGCCAAAACACTCAGCCCCAACCTTCGCCAATTCACCCACAAAGACACGTTGCCAACCCCTTGGACCCAAAACTGCCGCACATAGGACCCAAAACTGCACGCCTATTTACCCCACTGCACTGCCAGTGAACTACCCTCACAAACACTCCTAAAACAGTCCCAGAATTAGCCCAAAACTGCACCCAAAACTACCCTAAAACAGTAGCCTAAAACACCAAAAATAGTGACCAAAATACGGCAACAATACGGCAGCGAACCCGAGAGGAAACAGCAGCAAAAGGAGGTCAAAATAGTAGCTTGAGCAGCGAAACAGCAAGGTAAAACGCAAACCAGTGAACCAGAAAAGTTGCGATGTGATTGCCCTTCCGCGAGTCCGAAAGTCGACATAAAAGGTTAGACTTGAGGGTATTTTTCACATTCGTTTTCTGTTTTATTTTCATTATTTATTGAGTATTGTTCGCATGATTGTTATGTGGAAATGCATGTTGTGGCCCTTGAGTAGATAAATATGTATGTATTATGAAATATTGTATGTTGTGGCTTTGGAATAAAATGAAAGATGTGTCAACTCTCGCGGTATATCGGATGGAAACCCAAATATAAATTTCATAGCAGATTCCGAATGGACGGCAGTATGACCTGTACTCGGGATACAACTCCACGTACCGCTTGAGTAAACGGCACCTTCTTTTCTTTCATGTTGCTTTGATTTATTTATTTTTCTTACATCCAACCGAACACACATCAACCGGCGCGGCAAAGCATCGTGGTAAAATGATTTTAACCCCTCCAAATAGGGGACCTTTAATCAGACTTACTAAGCCCATGCGCTCGATCGCATCATGCATAAACAAGTAACATTCAGAATTCAAATGACGAAAAATAAATAAATCAATTCAAATGGCGTAGTGGGAAGGTTGTACGACAACTTGATCGCTATCTAGGAGTTGGAGAGGCACAGGTCATCGCATCCTGCGATGGTATAGATGATTCATTGACCTATCATATTGTAATGGATGATTTTGATAAAGAGGAATGACTCAAAGCCATGAACCTCGAGATGAAGTCTATGTACTCCAACTCAGTCTGGGAACTTGTAGACCAACCCGATGGGGTGAAACCCAAAGGTTGTAAACTGATCTAAAAGATAAAGAAGGGAGTAGATGGGAAGGTACAGACCTTCAAAGCTAGGCTAGTGGCTAAGGGTTATACCCAGAAAGAGGGAGTTGACTATGAGAAAACTTTCTCGCCAGTAGCCATGCTCAAATCCATCCACACTCTTTTATCCATTGCCGCATATTATGACTACGAGATTTGGCAAATAGACATCAAGACTGCATTCTTGAATGACAATCTTGATGAGTGTATCTATATGGTCAAACCAGAGGGGTTCATAATCCAATGTCAATATCAAAAGGTTTGCAAGCTGCAAAGGTCCATTTATAGACTAAAGCAAGCATCCCAATCTTGGAACATAGGATTTGATACCAAGCTCAAAGTCTTATGACTTTGAGCAGAATGTTGAAAGGCCTAGTGTATACAAGCGCGTCATCGATGTGAATGTGGTTTTTCTTATTTTATATGTCGATGATATTTTACTCATTGGGAATGATGTAAAGATATTATCGGACGTGAAAACCTGGCTAGCTAACCAATTCCAAATGAAAGATTTGGGAGAGGCCAGATATGTTCTTGGGATTCAGATACTTCGGGATCGTAAAAAATGACTGTTAGCTATGTCTCAGGCATTCTATATCGACAAGATCCTTGTGCAATTTGGGATGCAGAATTCCAAGAAAGGTAATTTTCCTTATCGATATGGAATTCATTTGTCAAATGAACAGTTTCCTAAGACACTTCAAGATGTTGAGGAAATGAGACATATCTCATATGCCTCAGCAGTTGGTAGTCTCATGTATGCTATGTTATGCACGAGACCGTACATCTGTATTGCAGTGGGATTAGTCAGGTTTCAGTCTAACCCAAGATTGGATCACTGGGTGGCTGTGAAACACATTCTAAAGTATCTTACGAGAAAGAGAGTTTATATGCTTGTATATTTTGGTTAGGATATGATCCTTAGGGGATATACAGACTATGATTTTTAGACGGATGTCGATTCTAGGAAATCAACATCTGGATAAGTGTTTACCTTAGGTGGTGGGGCTATAATATGGTAGAGTATAAAGAAATCTTGCATTACTGACTCCACTATGGAGGCTGAGTATGTAACAGCTTGTGAAGCCGCTAAGGAAACAGTCTGGCTCCGTAAATTCTTGGGAGATCTAGAAGTTGTTCCAGATATGGATAAACCACTTACACTTTATTGCGATAATAGTGGTGCAGTGGAAAATTCAAAAGAACCAAGAAGCCACAAGAGGGGAAATCAAATAGAGTGGAAATATCATCTCATCAGGGAGGTAGTGTAGAGAGGAGACATTTCTGTAACAAAGATTGCATCCGCAGAGAACTTGGCTGATCCATTTACAAAGACCTTGTCGGCTAATGTATTTGAAGGTCACCTAGATGGTCTAAAATTACGTGACATGTCTCATTTGCTCTAATGCAAGTGGTAGATTGTTGGGATATATGCCCTAGAGCTTCATATAATGTAAACAATTTTATATGTTATGAAATAAAATGATACATTATTCATTTATCAAAGTGTTCGTTTAAATTTCACATATTATAAATTATCTTGATTACCCTAGATTATACATGTACTTTCAGACTTAGTGTATGGGTGTCATAGACAAGAGGATTTAAGTCTGAAGATGGTAATCTAAAATAGTCAATAGAGAGCAAACAAAGCGGGCACTTTGTTTATGGTTTATCTATAGCTACGGTTCATTCTATAATTGTATGGCGACCTTGATCCAGGATCGTCCATGTGGAGACATGAGAATGGAGGCACCTTGTATGATGTGATCATATAGGACTGGACCCATATAGAAATGACTTTCTTATAATATCCATTAAATAAATAAATTCATTTCAATCTACTATATGGTCATATATGGATTGATCTTAATCATTAGTGTACTACAGAATCCTGCATGGCAGGCTATGTCCTTTGATTTACAAAGGTGAGGTTGGTGTAGCAGTCCCGACCAATAGCTACGTACTTTGGGGTCATAGCTTGGTGTGTAGCTGGGGACGTTTTACATAGACATGGAGTTCACTCCTTCTTGCGAGAAGTAGATGAGTATATTCCTTAAGGGTTGATTCAGTACTTGAATGGTTAGAGCACTCAAGTATTTCTTTTATGAATAGAAAAATTAAAATTCATAATGGTTATGAATAAATCGTTCATTAGAGAATCAATGGTACTTATGGTAAAAATAATTGGAGTGGTACAACAGACATTATTACCCGACTATAATTATGAGATACTCGTGAAGGGTTAATCCATATATAGTGACTATATCGATGGACACCGACGTGGTTCAGCTTAATTTACTATCTGCGGCAACGAGAGTGCATCTTCGATTTTTAATGGAATAACCCGGAGTTAATAATTCAGAATATTTAATTAAGAGCTTATTCAATATTTCGAGATTATTGGTGCTTGGAACCGTATGTCCATTTGGTACCCGTGGTAGCTCAATATAATGTAGCGGATTTAGTATAATTGGATAGTCCAATTATATATTCACAAAAACAGAATCTTTGGTGAAAGAAATAGTGGTTCTAGTATGCACGCGTCACGATGCATAAGAGTCTTGCGTCGCAACGCGCAAGGCAAAAGTTTGGATACGCTTCTGGTCAACGCACGTCACGACGAGGCCAAACCCGCATCCCGACGCAAGGTCAAAAACTTCCCTAAATTCATTTCTAACCATTTCAGTTACACCCGAACATGTTAGAGGCTATCCTATAAGTCTCGTATTAGTTTGTATTCAAACCTTCCATCAAGTCACAAGCATGAGAAGCTTTGTAGCTCTGACATGTAGACGTATTAGTAAGTTTAGTTAAGTTCCAAAACTTATCTTATGACTCGAGAACTAATTGAGTTTTCGATTATAGATTACCCTCAGGAACCACGAGCTTCTCCAGCGAAGTGAAAAAAGGCTAGCGGAACTCAATAACAGTGAGTGGACATCTTTTCTCAGAACTGATTTTACTTAACAATTTTTCATACCAGACTTACTATTCTCGCCTTTAGGGCGTTAGCCAATTTCTTCATCAGTTACATTTTATTGAGGAAAAAAAATCTCTATATAAAGAGATTGCTTTCTCCTTTGGAAGATAGATGAAAAACGGAGACTAAAACCAAAGCAATTTGTTAAAAAAAATCCCTCCAATTTTTTTTTCATTCTTGAGATCCCGAGTAAAAGTTTTGAGTGTGGGTGTGAGCATATCAATCAATTTTTTATGCTAACCGATTAAGACAAAGATTTTATGAGTTGTTTTATCTTGGGGACGTCGGGGCCGAACAACTGCAAGCACACTTTCTGGACATAGCCGCAACGTCTTAAACAGAACGACCTAGTCCGCGAATCAACCCAATTCCGATTTTTATTTTTTAGTAAATAGTAATATTATTATGAACCTTAACATTCTGTTTCTACATTAGTTCCTCAGTGTTGCTGCAGAACATATATAATTTCCCAACATCCAAATCCTGTGTCTTCACAGTTGCTAATTTCCTGGAAATAAAAAAAATTAAAAACATTTGCCCCAAGACCTTGGTAAATAGTTTTCAAGTATGATTAGACGAATTATATAACATGATAGTAATAACCGACATCTAGAGTTGTAATGTGAAACTTGCATTGCTAATACTTGCGACAATCAGTATACTTTGGTTTTGGTCGTCTGGGGCTTTAACAGGTTCTGTGTACGCCTCTTCTGGGTATACAGAGAATCGTAGTGTATTTGGTGTGATGTCAAGATGGAAGTGTCACCTCAGTCATATGGAGATGATGATCACGCAGGGATGTAGAACTGGTACTCTATAGTGTTGTAGCCATCGAGAAAGTATGACTAGGTCATGACTTTCCGATCATAAAGAAACTAGTTGCTAGTGATCCTATATATGATTCGTACAAGGCAGACACAACTCCAGCCACAGGCCTAGCATGTGACATCCGATGATGGATCATAATACGCAATACTTAGTATACTACGCCTGGTCTAGATTATGTATTCCTTAAAAGAATATTTCTGGAGAATTGGGTAGGCACGATGCTTTTCTAGAAGCCAACCATGTCTTGTAAATCGGTAAGAACGTGGTACCGGGTACGCACATGTTCGGATAGTCCGACGACCGGATTTACTGACACCATATCTAGGAATCTCATGGATCGCTTCCCAAAGATTCACCGATGACGTTTGACTCGAACAGAATTAATCTGGGATTAATTAGAAGAGAGAGAAAATAAATCTAGGATTAATTACGGCAAGAATTTATCTGGGATAAAATTCAAATAGAAGAGAGAGAACGATTAATGTATAATTAATCGATTAAATAATATAATCGATATATTTATTGAAATTAGATTTCAAGGCGGAATTTAAATTAGATTTTAATTCGGGCAAACGAATTAATTTAGAATTAACCGTAAGCGACTTTAATATTTAATTTTGTCGCAACGGCAAATTCGTTAATTCGGAATTAAACGAACCCGAGCCCGAGCGAAGTTACGTGTTGGATTGCTCGACTTAAATTCGAAATTTACAAGTGGTGGGACCCACTTGACTTACATCACTAGTTTGACTAGTGATGGAAGTAATTGATGATTGAGTGTAAATCTAAGCTTGCTTGTTTTTTTACTCAACCTAAAGTCCAACACACTTTGCGATTTTTTGAAAGACATATACCTAAAATTGGATTTGGTAAATGGCATTGATTTTTAGAAAATAAAAAATACACAAAACAAAAACACTTATCTCTCTCCCTCCTCCAATTGCCGAATGCTTCCTCTCCCTCCATTGAAATTTTGCTTCAAAATTTCTTCAAGCTAGCACTTTAAAGTAGTCATTCAAGGTGTTAGGGAAACCATTCCCAAGAGCTTGGAACACAAGGAGAAGCTTGGAGCTCTTCCTCAAACACAAAAGTTTTGAAATCTCTACATCCTAGCAAATCGATCAATGTAAGTTTTTCCGTAACTTCTTTGAGTATTCACACCAATTTAATGTTAGAAGATCCTTGGCATGTTCTAGGAACCCAACAATGGTATCAAGAGCCTTTTCTAAGCATGAAATGAATTTAGGGTTTATATACTTTAATTTGGGGTTTTTATGATTTATGTATGATTTCTTCAAATTGATGGTTTGATTGAGCTTGGATGATGATGAATTTGATTTATGCATCTTAAAATTGGAGAAAAATTGATTCGATAAATTTTCCCCAAATTCCTTGCTATGGCTGAAAGTACGACCCTAGAATATATCGTGGTGATTTTTGATTTTAGACCATTGGATGTGTTTAAAGCATGATGAGTATATTGATTGTTGATTTAATTAGATTGAAATCAAAATTGGATATAAAATTATGCATATTACCGTGAGTGAAGAATCATGATATAGATTGATTTTGCTTCAATTGTGTTGGACATGAGTTGATAAATTAAAGCATGATTAATTAGATAAATTGGTGTTTTGGAAATATTAATTTAACTAATTAATTGTAGCTAATACACTTTAATTATGATTAATGTGAAAATTGGAATTTTGTATTAATTAAAATAAGCCTTTAATTTTGAATTGGGCTATATTGTTGTGGGGCTTAATGGGCTTGGTTGGGCTAAGTTGGTTTAGGACAATTGGATTGGATCCAATTTGGGCCTAAAACCATTCCATAAAGTCCAAGTATAATAATTGGGCCTTTAACTATTTAATTGGGCCTAATGGGCCAAAATTAATTTTATGGCAAATATGGTGATTCCTTAATTTGGCTTTGGTTGCCAAAGTCCATGCCTTAAGAATTAATTAAAAGCCCATTAGACTTTAATTAAATTGACATTGGATGTTAATTGGCCCTTTGAGACCCATTAAGATTGGATTTAGAATCTAAGTCTAAAAGGCACAAATATAAGTGTAAATATTTAATTTGGAATTAAATTAGAATTAGTATTGAATACAAATTAAATTGGATTTAAAATTGTAGTTCAATATAATTCAAGAATACGCACTTTGAGTACTTATTCTTAAACGAGTTGGACTCGTACAAATCAAATCGTTGTTTGAACATTGGATGAACATTAATTCAAAGATTAATTAATTGGATTAGATTGATTGAATAATATGCTTTGTGTGAATAAATGGATGTATTGTATGAATAATGTATATCGGATGGATATTAGATGGGTAAGGGCGATTTTAGAAATTGTTGTAATAAATTTAGAATTTATTAAATTGGACCTGCGTGTCCAGCCTTATATCTATTGACTCTTTGTATTTCTCTTCTCACCAATTCCCCTTAATGTTAATGAAGTTTCTTTATTGTATTATGTAATTGGGTAGAAGTTAGAATAGTGCTAGTCGGGGAGAGGAAATTGAGAGATTTTTTCTAGGAACAATTTGTTGAATATCCATCCGCATATCATTATTATTTATTTCGCGCCTTATTATGGTTTTAGAATGCATTCTTAAGGGTGTATGATGAGCCCTAATCAAAGATAACAAATTGGTTGCCAATTTACACGAAAAACCCTCAAACAAATATTAAGCGATTTCCTTCCATTGAGTGGTTCTCTCTCAAGATCCAAGATTGGCATTGGTTTGTTAGCCAAAGTCAAGATCAATGTCCATCGCGGATGTGTTTGAACCACAAAAGCTTTGTTCCATATCGCATGTCTTGGGCAAGTTGTGACTTGTTGGCCAAAGTCAAGGGCACTTCTTGTTCATCGACATGGATTACGAAGTTTTCCCACTGTCAATGGGTCCCGCTTAACTGGAATCACTAAACTTGTTGAGCCAAAGCCAAGGCTTAGTTGATTCAGAGGAAAATGTTAGGAAATATATTGGATATATTAACATATATATTGTATATATGTTTCGGACTTGGAGGTCCACCTACCTGATCTAGGAATTGGATGAGATCCAAATGATCTTAGAGATCCATCTAGTTAAATATCATACAGCTTGTTGGCCAAAGTTAAGGTTGTGTGTTATTTAACGGGATCCTAGCCCACTAGGAAACTAGGTTTCCCAAGTACTCAACAGATGGTTAGAGGCTCACCGAAAAATAGTGGGAGGCCAGTATTGAATTTGTAATTTCGTTCAAATACTGGCCAAATACGCTCTTTCAAATTATTTTCGTCATTTTATATATTTATATTAGTTGGACTAATACTTTATTATTTTTTGTAACAGTTGGACTGTACCCAAAATCGTTACTTGAATATTTAGACTATTGCAATTAAGATGGCCGGAAAGATCAACGTTAGAGACATTATCATGGGCGAAAATGTCTTTCATGGTGCGAACTTTCCTGACTGGGATATGAACCTCAGGATTTTCCTGGGGCTGAGAAGATGTCTATACAATAGAAAGGCCTCTCGGGCCTAAGCCCGGAATCGAGCAGCCGCTTGAGCTTGAGCTTTGGAAGACTCATAGCGATGACAACTCAACTGCTCAATCCGTCATGCTTGCTGCAATGACCCCACAATTTCGTCGTCAAAACAAGAGATTGGATCTCTATGAAATGATGTTGAAATTAAGGGACCTTCATCGATCTAACCTTAGATCGCAGAGGTACGAATTGTAGAAGAAGCTCTTTCGCTCTCGTATGTCATATGGTACATTTGTCGAGCACCATGTGTCGCAGATGATTGCTGACATCGAACAGCTGGGACAGCTAGGCATAGTCTTCGACGCTGAGACTTCTATAGATTTGATCTTACAGTCTCTGCCTGACAGGTGGGGCAGGTTCATCATGAACTACAATATGATGAACCAAGAAAATACTCTTGGAGAGTTGATAGCAATGCTGAAAGAGGCAGAAAAATAGCTTTTGAAGGGCAAAAAGCGCGAGGCGCACTTCGCATCGACATCTCAGTCTGCCAAGGATTGGCCAAAGGCTTGTGGAGGCGTGAAGAAGAAAAAGAAAAGAAAGGGCAAGGCCAAATCATCAAAGTCTTTTGGGAAGGCAAAAGACAAATCCCAAGTTGTCTTCATGTAGTGTGGCAAACAGGATCACTAGAAGCATGACTGCCGTGAGTACAATGCACACATGAAGGAAGTGAAGGCGGGCAATGTACCGACTTCAGGTATGTTTGTTATAGAAATAAACATGTCTACTTCTAGTTTTAAAAATTTGATTTTTGATTCTGGTTGTAGTAATCATATATGTACTTATGTGCAGGATCTGCAGATTAGCAGGAGACTGACTTCATGAGAGATCGACCTCCGAGTTGGAAATGGGACTAGAGTCACCGTTTTGGATGTTGGGACCTATATTTTGGAACTGGCCTCGGGGCATGTACTTAATTTATCAAACTGCTATTATGTACGTAGTTTGACTAGAAACATTATATATGTATCTTGCTTAATCCAATGTGGGTATACTTTTGTATTCAGAAACACATGGTGTTTTGTTTATAAAAATGATTTTGAGATATGCATTGCTGATGTTAATAATGGTCTTTATATTTTGAATATAAATCAATCTCAAACATATAACATGACAAACAAAAGGCTTAAATTAAGTAACAAAGATTAAACTTATATGTGGCATTGTTGTCTGGGACACATTAACAAGACTCGTATATCCACACTTTCGAAGTGTGGATACTTGGACGGATTTGATCCAAATTCATATGACGTCTGCGAATCTTGTTTATTAGGAAAAATGCCTAAAACACCTTTTAGCGGTAAAGGTGCACGTGCCACCGAACTGTTAGCCCTCATTCATAGTGACGTATGCGGGCCCATGTCTAGCCAGGCTAGAGGTGGATATGAATACTTCGTAACCTTTATGGATGATGCATCGCGTTATGGTTATCTGTATCTTATGAGAGACAAGTCAGAAACCTTTGAGAAATTCAAAGAGTTTGGACACGAAGTAGAAAAACATACCGGTAAAAGTATTAAAATATTACGGTCGGACCGTGGTGGAGAATACTTAAGTAATGAGTTTCTCGATTACTTGAAAGAGTATTGTATTCTTTCACAGTGGACTCCTCCCGGAACACCTCAATTAAACGGTGTGTCCGAACGGAGAAACCGAACTTTGTTGGTCATGGTAAGGTCTATGATGAGTTGCACATAGATACCAATTTCCTTCTGGGGATATGCATTGAACAACAATACTTATTTTGAATAAGGTTCCGTCAAAGTCTGTTCAACATACTCCATATGAAATATAGACAAGGAAAGAAATCGAGTTTCTCATTCCTGAAGATTTGGGGATGCTGGGCATACGTTAAACGTTTGGATGGTACCAAACTAGAACCCAAATCGGATAAGTGTCTATTTTTAGGTTATCCTAGGGAAACCAAAAGATATTACTTCTACCACCCACAAGAGAACAAGGTATTTATTGCTCTACATGCGGTTTTCCTGGAAAAGGAATTCCTTAATGCAGTGGTAAGTGGGAGGAAAGTAGAACTCGATGAAAATCAGAGTGATACTATTCCTGGCACCGACCCCCAAACGGAACACGAACAGTTCATCAGGGATGAGACTGTACCACAATCTTTTAATACACAAGAACCGCGTAGGTTGGAGAGAGTCAGAAAACAACCTGAGAGGTATGGGTTTCTGATCTCACCTCACGTAGATATTAATCTTATTGAGGATAATGAGCCGGCTATGTATGAGGAAGCGATACAAGATATCGACTCCGCTTTATGGCAAGAAGCCATGAAGTCCGTAATGGATTCCATGTATACCAACAAAGTTTGGACACTGGTTGATGCACCATAAGGCGTAAAGCCTGTTGGTTACAAATGGGTCTTCAAGAAGACTGACATGGATGGCAACATACAAACGTACAAAGCTAGGCTTGTAGCGAAAGGGTATCGTCAACGACATGGTGTCGACTAAGACGAAACTTTTTCACTTATTGCAATGATTAAATCCATTCGGATAATGCTTGCTATTGATGCATATTTCGATTATAAAATATGGCAGATGGACGTCAAAATCGCTTTCCTTAATGGAAACCTTTTGGAGGATGTTTATATGCAATAGCCTGCCGGTTTTTTCATACCAAAACATGCAAACAAGGTTTGCAAGTTAAATCAATCCATTTATGGATTGAAGCAAGCATCGCGTTCTTGGAACCAACGTTTTGATGAGATCATAAAAGAATATGATTTCGTTCAAAATGAGGATGAACCTTGTGTATATAAGAAGGTTAGTGGGAGTGCACTGACATTCATTGTGCTTTACGTAGATGATGTATTGCTTATTGGCAATGACATTCCCATGCTACAATCGGTGAAAGCTTGGCTTTCATTAAAATTCTCCATGAAAGATCTGGGAGAAGCAGCCTTCATTCTGGGAATAAAGATCTACCGGAATAGATTTAGAAAGATACTTCGACTCTCCCAGAGCACATACATTGACAAAGTGTTGAAGAGATTCAACATGGATCAGTCTAAGAGGGGACTGTTGCCAGTGTCACATGACGTCTCTCTTTCTAAGGACATGTGTCCTAAAACTCAAGATAAGAGAGACAACATGAGTCGAATCTCGTTCGCTTCTGCAGTCAGATTGATCATGTATGCCATGATATGTACGCGACCTGATGTCTCATATGCTTTGAGCATGTGTAGTCGCTATCAGGCTGATCCAGGTGATGGTCACTGGGTTTCGGTTAAGAACATCCTTAAGTATCTTAGTCGAACTAAGGATGCTTTCTTAGTCTATGGAGATGGAGAACTTGAGGTAACTGGGTTTACCGATGTAAGTTTCCAAACCGATAATGACGACTGTAAGTCACAATCCGGGTATATATTTTGTTTGAATAACGGAGCAGTGAGCTGAAAATCTTCCAAGCAATAGACTATTGCCGATTCAACAACAGAAGCGGAATACATCGCTGCAGCTGAGGCTGCAGAAGAGACAGTTTGGATCCGTAAATTCCTAATTGGATTAGGAGTAGTTCCGTTAGCAACTGAGTCCGTTCCTTTGTATTATGACAATAACGGGGCTATAGCACAGGCTAAGGAACCGCAGTCTCATCAACGATCCAAGCATGCACTTCGACGTTTCCATCTAATTCGTGAGATCATACATCATGGCGATGTGAAGATCGAGAAGGTCACATTAGATGAAAACATTGCAGATCCGCTGACGAAAGCTATTTCTCAGCAAAAGTTTGAGCGACATGTACATAGTTCAGGTGTTAGATACTTGAGTGATTGGCTATAGGCCAAGAGGGAGATTTTTGGACCATTATGACCCATAATATAGCTATTTGTAAAAGACATTATGGTTTTTGTACAAATTAACTATGTGACAAAGGAAATAGCTATTTTATCATTTTGTAATTAGATTACTTGAATATATAAATGATAAAAGTCCTTATGATTAGTTCCAGATTAATAAGATATGAGGCAGTATCAATCCACTTAAGGTTTAATCATTAAATATCCCTAGTCGTAGTATTATCGAGAATGGACATCGATAATGCGGAATAGGCTAGTATTACACTTGTGCGCGTTATGGAAGCTTAACGACATAGTTCTCATATATTTAAGTATTGGATACTTATGCAAGTATGATAGGAGGTTCTGTTTACCGATGGTACGGGAACAGCTTCCCTCTGGATAGACCCCTCAGAATCCCATTGGTAGTATGACTATGTGTCTATGGGAATCCGAATCAGGGTAGGTGTATTTGGTCTTAACCTGAGACTTGCATCGCTAATACTTGCGACAATCAGTATACTTTGGTTTTGGTCGTCCGGGGCTTTAACAGGTTCTGTGTACGCCTCTTCTGGGTATACTGAGAATCGTAGTGTATTGGGTGTGATGTCAAGATGAAAGTGTCACTTCAGTCATATGGATATGATGATCACACATGGATACAAAACTGGCACTTTATAGTGCTATAGCCATCGAGATAGTATGACTAGGTCATGACTTTCCGATCTTAAAGAGACTAGTTGCTAGTGATCTGATATATGCTTCGTACGGGGCAGACACAACTCCAGCCCCAGGCCTAGCATGTGACATCCGATGATGGATCATAATACGCAATACTTAGTATATTACGCCTGGTATAGATTATATATTCCTTAAAAAATATTTCTGGAGAATTGGGTAGGCACAGTGCTTTTCTAGAAGCCAACCATGTCTTGTAAATCGGTAAGAACGTGCTACCGGGTACGCACGTGTATGGATAGTCCGACGATCAGATTTACTGCCAACATAACTAGGAATCTCATGGGTCACTTCCCAAAGATTCATCGATGACGTTTGACTCGAACAAAATTAATCTGTGATTAATTAGAAGAGAGAGAAAATTAATCTAGGATTAATCACGGCAAGAATTTATCTGGGATAAAATTCGAATAGAAGAGAGAGAACGATTAATTTAGAATTAATCGATTAAATAATATATTCGATATATTTATTGAAATTAGATTTCAAAGCGGGATTAAAATTAGATTTTAATTCGGGCAAACGAAATTAATTTAGAATTAATTCGTAAGAGACTTTAATATTTAATTATGTCACAACGGTAAATTCGTTAATTCGGAATTAAACGAACCCGAGCACGAGCAAAGTTGCGTGTTGGATTGCTCGACTTAAATTCGGAATTTACAAGTGGTGGGACCCACTTGACTTACATCACTAGTTTGACTAGTGATGGAAGTAGTTGATAATTGAGTGTAAATCTAAGCTTGCTTGTTTTTTACTCAACCTAAAGTCCAACAAACTTTGTGATTTTTTGAAAGACATATACCTAAAATTGGATTTGGTAAATGGCATTGATTTTTAGAAAATCAAAAAAACACAAAAAAAAAACACTTTTCTCTCTCCATTCTCCAATTTCCGAACGCTTCCTCTCACTCCATTGAAATTTTGCTTCAAAATTTCTTCAAGCTAGCACTTCAAGGGAGTCATTCAAGGTGTAAGGGAACCATTCCCAAGAGTTTGGAACACAAGGAGAAGCTTGGAGCTCTTCCTCAAACACAAAAGTTTTGAAATCTCTACATCCAAGCAAACCGATCAATGTAAGTTTTTCCGCAACTTCTTTGAGTATTCACACCAATTTCATGTTAGAAGATCCTTGGCATGTTCTAGGAACCCAACACGAGTTGATTCCATTAAGTCCCAATACTTTATTTATCTGCAAAACACATCAAAAGACATCAAAACATTCATCAAACCCGAGAAACTAAATAAAATATTAGGTAAAAGGGGCGGTAAATATTGATATATTTTCCGCTCATCAAGTATGTATGTATATTGTATACAAGTATTTGAATGCATGTTTAAGAGAGCATATAGAGTATGTGTATATGAATATATGCATTAAGCAAAGTGTTATAATGATGAGCATGTCTAGGAAACTTTATTTATGTTTTCATGCTTAATTATTGATTTATTTCAAAAATGAGATTTACTTTTCAGTTTCTAAGAATATAGCCAGTTTTCTTTACAGTGAATTTTACAAATGAAAGGTTTTAGAAAGTTTTTAATTTTGATACATGATTTTTATATTTTCGAGGCATGGGGGAAAAACCCACCTCAGTATGCAACTTGATACAAAGATGGAATTGACATACATCATATGTGCACATGTAGAGGACTGAGGGGAAGACGATACGTAACGCCCCCAGATCCTAGTTCAGGACTATGGATGACAGATGGCTCGAAATCCTGGATTCAGAGCTTAGAGGGTAGCAAAGATCCCCACCCCCCCAATTGTAGTTTGTGGCTTGGGGA
Source organism: Zanthoxylum bungeanum (assembly GCA_019454045.1). Lineage (NCBI taxonomy): Eukaryota > Viridiplantae > Streptophyta > Magnoliopsida > Sapindales > Rutaceae > Zanthoxylum > Zanthoxylum bungeanum. The sequence goes on along the minus strand of SKCR01053420.1, from coordinate 3,624 downwards.
AAACGTTACGTAACGCCCCAAGACCACCAGTTTCAAGGACAATAGTGGCATGCTTTAGGGGACGGCGATACGTAACACCCCAAAGTCATGGATTTGCATTGCTAACTCCAGTTAGACGTATTGGGGACGGTGATACGTAACACCCTCATACGTCAATGATTTCAGATATAGACCAGTTTATAGATATCAGATTTCCAGATCATATTTTCAGAAAAGAGAGTTGTTATGAACAGAACTTTAGAAAGAAATGATTTTTACAAGAGAATACAGTTTTGAGAATGAGATTACAGATCTCAGATACATTTTACATGTAAACTTTCAAACTAGTTTTATAATCAGTTTTCAGACAATATTTATAGAACACCAGTTTTCAAGTAAGTTTACAGAGATTTGTTTTTTTTTACTAATGTTTTCCAATTTCATTTTGGAATTCAGTTTTCAGAAATGACTTCCCGATTTCAGTTTTCAATTCTAGTTTGATATTCAGATTGTGACAAGCATAGATAGAAATAGTTTTCTAGTTTGAGATACATGTTCAAGATGTTACATGAGAATATATTATTTACAACATATGTAAATATTTAAGAGAGTATATTACATAATGAATTTTGATTATGTATATATATATTATGTGATTATGATGTATGAGTTCAGACACATGGTAAGTAGTATAGGAAGTATATATATGGATTTGCATGTATGAAGGAATGCATAAGTACGAGGTGTGCGATGTTCATAGGTAACAAGTGAAGGAATGTAAAACTTTGAATTTGTTTTTGTGCTATGATTAGTTTATAACTGATTATATGACGAAGATGTGGAGTGTGAACAAATGGTAAGAGTTATGTTATAGAATGGAATGATTAATTTTGAGTTATACACGTCGGATAAATGATTAAGATAAGACTTAGTAAGTGTTGTTTTTAGAACTTGAAAACAAGATGATAGACTAGACAGTGGTAAGAATTAATACATGGTAAGTTAAGGTAAGAGTTAAGGAAGTTAGAAAATTTCAGAACTAAGATAAGTAAACAAGGGCAAAGCAAAGATAATAAATAAAACGAAATTGGCTTAAGTAAATACAAACTAGAGGTAGAGATAAGACATTAGTAAGATTTCACGACAAAATTTTAGTATACGAGTTATGAGTAAATAAAGATAATTAACTTACCAATCTGAGGATTTCTTTTCCAAATGTGATTAAAGCAATGATATAAGTTAAGTTTTAAATAATATTGGAAGTTTTTATTATTAGAATGCATGCATGGTTACTTACTGAGTCTTCTGACTCACACCACAATAATTTGTTGCTTTGCAGGTCAGTAGCAATCATACTGAGCCAGCAGGACTTCATTGAAGACTTTGAAGACAGTGGATCGCCCCAATTGCATTTAAAAGAGTCTTTGAGTCCTGGGTCAAGTTATGGGTCCTCACGACCCCTTGCATTTGTTTTTGCACTTGTATTGCATATGTAAATGGTTATGTAATAGTATAGTATTATTTTGAATTATGGGCGGAGGCCAAGTGATTTTCATTTCGTTTATTGAGTTCTTGCCTGAGGCCAAGATGATGGTTGCATATATTTTGAGTTTGCATAATCAGGTTGTCTCGGTGTGCTGGCTATAAGCCAGGTTGCATGATGTTCTGCATACATCATGCTGAAATTTCGTCAGAATCATAGGCTTATGGAGGCAGGATTAGCCTATCTCCTGCCGGTACATTATACTTCATTGGTTTAACATATTTTAAGATGTGATTGTCTTTCCCATCTAGTTTTGGTACTAAGGCTTCATTTTGTAAGGGGTTTTTTTTGGGAAATTTATTGCATCATGACCTTGTTGGACAATATGACCATAGCGTCACTATTTGTACAGATCATGGTGTTGTTGTACAAATTAACTATGTGAAAGGAGATTGCTCTCTTATCATTTGTGATTAGATCACCAAGATGTATAAATGATAGGAGGTCCCTATGATTTGTTCCTAGATTGAGAATGATATGAGATAGTATCAGTCCATGAAGGATAAATCATTAAATATCCCTAGTCATAGTATTATCGAGATTGGACATCGATAAATACGTAAAATACTAGTATTACATTTGTGCGCGTTGTAAGGGAAAAACGACATAGTTCTCATATATTTGGGTATATGATACTCATGCAAGTGTAATAGGAGGTTGTGTTTTACCGATGGTATGGGAAACAGCTTCGCTCTGGATAGACCCCCTCAGAATTTCATTGGTAGTATGACTATGTGTCTATGGAAGTCCGAAATCAAGGTAGGTGTATTTGGTTTTAACCTGAGACTTGCACCGCTAATACTTGCGACAATCAATATACTTTGGTTTTGGTCGTCCAGGGCTTTAACCGGTTTCTGTGTACGCCTCTTCTGGGTATATCGAGAATCGTAGTGTGTTGGGTGTGATGTCAAGACGGAAGTATCACTCCAGTCATAGTGGAGATGATGGTCATGTAAGTTACGGGACTGGTTCTCTTAAATACTGTAGCTATCGGGATATTATGACAAGGTCATGTATATCCGATTATAGAGACTAGTTACCAGACATCCGACATGTGCTTCGTATGGGGCAGACACAATTCCAGCCCTAGGCCTAGCACGTGATCATCCGATACTGGATCGAAATACGCAATACTATGTGTACTACGCCTGATATAGATCGCTTATTCCTGTAAGCATATTTCGGGAGAATTGGGTAGGCATGGCGCTTTGCTAGAAGCCAACCTTGTCTTGTAAATCGGTAAAACGTCGTACTTGGTACGTACGTGTTCGGATAGTCCGACGATCGAATTTACTGCCAACATATCCGGGGATCTCATGGGTCGCTTCCCGAAGATTCACCGATGACGTATGACTCGCACTTTATTAATCTGGGATTAATTGATGAGAGAGAAAATTAATCTGGGATTAATTACGGAGATATTTTATCTAGGATAAAATATCATTTAAAGAGAGATAACGATTAATTTGGAATTAATCGATAAACAATATATTCGATATATTAAACGAAATTGGATTTTGACGCGGAATTAAAATTAGATTTTAATTCGGGCGAATGAGTTAATTTAGAATTAATTCATTAGCGACGTGAATATTGATTTTGCTAGGCATAATCATTTAATTGTGTCGCAACGGAAAATTCATTAATTTGGAATTAGTGAAACCCGAGCCCGGGATTATTTGTGAGCGCTTTCGCATTTCGAATTCGAGTGCGGCACGCAAGTCAAATCAAGCGTCAAATCATTAGTCGCATCAAGCCTCAAATCATTAGTCACTTTGAATGATGTGACATTTTGTCACTTGATTTGATTGATTGGGATTGATGTGTGTTGATGGAAAGCATTTAATGCTTGACTTTTGAAAATTGAAATATTGTATATGTTAATTGATTTTTGGAAAATAATTAACCATTAGACATTTTCATTTCTCTCTCTTGGTTTTATGGTTTGAAGCCAAAAACTCCTTCTCTCTCGGCCTTGGAGGCTTTCTTTCTCTTTCACTGGTTTGGTTAAAACCGTGAGCTAGGAGGAAGAAATGAGTGATTTTGTTGCAAGATCAAGGTGCTAGTGTTGGATAATATGACCCATAGCGTCACTATTTGCA